>VZTV01099246.1:15350-48136 GCA_013400875.1 Anhinga rufa
AGTCTTGTA
This sequence comes from Anhinga rufa, assembly GCA_013400875.1. Lineage (NCBI taxonomy): Eukaryota > Metazoa > Chordata > Aves > Suliformes > Anhingidae > Anhinga > Anhinga rufa. The sequence continues at coordinate 15,360 of VZTV01099246.1, forward strand.
GGCGTTGAGAAGCTATTTGGGGAGCAGAGGAGAGGGCTGTCATTTAAGCTGTTTGTGGAGACCAAAGGCTGCTCTGCCTTCCCCCCGGGAAAATCACAGAAGCGCTGAAGAAGAGGGAGATCGTGACCTTGGCAGTAAGCGACAGGCAAAGACGCCAGTTACATGCTCCTTGTCTAAGCTAAGGATGCCAGTGGGAAATGTGGATTGAGGGGAATTGGAGTTGCCCATTCTAGAGTTGTTTTGGTCTCGGCCCTGTCTTTGGGGACACCAGCAGGATGATGTTTGTGCTTTCCATGCCATAGTGGGTGAAATCAGGTCCTCTCCTCTCCTTCTCCATTTATCTGAGCATCGCTCAGTGCTGGAATGGCTCCCCCTACCCCTGACACAGCCCTGAACCATCCAAATCTCTCAATGGAGGAAATTACGGTTATTTATAATTAAGGGTTGACAAAAAATGTTGCTAGTGTCAAGGGAATGGCAGGCGACAGCCAGAAAAACATCAAGTCTCCAGCAGAGGGGCGGCGGGAATATCCCTCTGAATAGGGCTGATGTCAGCTCTCGGAATTTGGACAGCCTGGAAGGGTTTGGGGCTATTTTTCCAAGATATCATAGGTCAGGAATCAACGTTATTTTTAAGTCTGTGTCCCCCGAGCAGCTCTGGTACACGAAGGAGTCTTTCTCTCCCCATTCCCCTTCCTTTATGCTCTATTTCTATGAAATTTTTTGCTTTTCTTCCTTCCGAGTCACGCCACAAATATGTCCTTCAGGTTTGTTTATTCTTCTCCCTATCTATTCCTCCCAGCCTGCTCCCGTCTTGGTTGGGTTGAAGGGATGGCGTCAGCGTGCCGCGTGTCTGGGATGCTCAGGCGAGACATCACAGAGAAGACATGTTCTCCTAATTTGCCGTTTCCGGAGAGTTTTCTCTCCGCAAGCTGATGTGGCTGGGGAAAGTGTTCTGGGAATGCTGCTTTGTGGTGGGAGATTTCAGGGCCTGGTGAAGGCAAGCTGGTCATCTTATGTCACCATTAACTGCTGCCATAGAGTCCAGCCAAGATTTTCTAAAGTGACTAAAGTTTCGGTGCTGCTTTGTTGCTGGGAAGGTGGGTGAGATGTCTCTAGCCCAGGATGACCTACTGGGGCTGACTGGTAGGGGAGAGGGAGTCAGCAGATCCTGATCATCTAACACCTCCCAAGTCAGCAATGGCTGATCCAAGTCTCTGCTATTTCAGATGCAGGGAAGTGGCCACCCTTGAGTTTACTGAGCTCTGTTCCACATGCCATCCTGCTCTTGTCTACTTCTGGAATCCTGTTCCTCTATTTTTTCACTTTTTCCTTCTCTTCCATTCGCTGTAGCAAACTCTCTAAACAAGTCTGTTGGTATAACAACTTGACTAGGGATCTTGACATCTTAAACAGTGTATTTGCACCTCTCTCATGAGTTTCCCTTCTCGCTTCGCACCTCTGATGAGAACATGCCTTTTTCCCCTTAGCTCATGCTCAGCTTTTTGTTCTTCCTTCCATAATTCAATGTGGTGAGGAATGCACTAATGGACACCACTTTTACAGAAGCTGCTCGTTCAGATATAACTGGTGTGCCACAAAGAACTGATCGCATTCCCTTCATAATCTCTCCGTACAGCTCAAAGATACCAATTGCCCCTGGAAGCATGGAAACGCTTTCCACCACCTTAATGTTGCTGTTGGCCTTATGCTGCAGGTTCAGTCATTCTTATGTCATATTTCTACAATGGTGCATTTCCATCATCATTCAACAGTGATGTATTTGAAGCCTTTCCATGAGTGTTTTCCCTGCTTAGAATCTCTTAAATTAATGGCTTCAGAAACTGTGGGTCAGGGTCCTCAGAGTTTGAAGACTTTGAGACAAGCCTTAGAGACAATATCTTCTAGGGCTACCTGTCCTAATGCTCTCTAAGCCCATGAGGTTAATGGCACTGATGGTGGAAATGGTAGTACTTGATTTAAAAGACTATCTGGCATTTGCAGCGCAGCCCAAGGCCCTACAATCCCACTGCTATTCTTATTGGAATTATTATTGTTATTATTAAGTTAGATCCTGATCGTCTTATTCAGCTGAGAACGCTGAACTCCCTAAAGATCAGTGCTGGGCCTGTTGGTGTACTGGTGAATGCAATGTAGACCTCTGACCTGTGCAGAAACCATCATGCAGAGGAGAGAGTGAAACCTAAATTTCCTGACTGCTGTTTTCATTTTTTTCCTCCAAGTGCTGAGAGACATGCCACGTTGTGAGGATCATTTTGTGGACACCCAGACATACCCACGGGTGTTCCTGCTCTGCTGCAATGCCTATTGCCTACCCACCTCTCCCAGCCCATTACCTTCATGTGCCCTTTAGAATCACAGAATGGTTTGGGTTGGAAGGGACCTTCAGAGCCCATCCAGTCCAACCCCCCTGCAGTGAGCAGGGCCAGCCCCAACTAGAGCAGGTTGCTCAGAGCCCCGTCCAGCCTGACCTGGGATGTCTCCAGGGATGGGGCATCGACCACCTCTCTGGGCAGCCTGGGCCAGTGTCTCACCACCCTCACTGTAAAAACTTTCTTCCTCATATCCAGTCTAAACCTACCCTCCTTTAGTTTAAAACCGTTACCCCTTGTCCTGTCACAACAGGCCTTGCTAAAGAGATCGTCCCCATCTTTCCTACAGTCCCCCTTTAAGCACTGGAAGGCCGCAATAAGGTCTCCCCGCAGCCTTCTCTTCCCCAGGCTGAACACCCCCAGCTCTCTCAGCCTGTCTCCACAGCAGAGGTGCTCCAGCCCCTGATCACCTCCGTGGCCTCCTCTGGCCCCGCTCCAGCAGGTCCATGTCCTGTCTGTGCTGGGGGCTCCAGAGCTGGACGCGGCGCTGCAGGGGGGTCTCACCCGAGCGGGGCAGAGGGGCAGAATCCCCTCCCTCGCCCTGCTGCCCACGCTNCACTTGGGCTTGTTGAACCTCATGAGGGTCTCACAGGCCCACCTCTCCAGCCTGTCCAGGTCTCCCTGGATGACATCCCATCCCTCAGGTGTGTCAACCGCACCGCTCAGCTTGGTGTCATCTGCAACCTTGCTGAGGGTGCCCTCGATCCCACTGTCTATGTCACTGATGAAGATATTAACCAGTACCAGTCCCAGTACAGGCTCCTGAGGGACGCCACTCATCACCGGTCTCCATCTGGACATCGAGCCATTGACCACTACCCTCTGGATGCGACCATCCAGCCAGTTCCTTATCCACCAAACAGTCCACCCAACAAATCCATATCTCTTCTCCAGTTTAGAGAGAAGGATGCTGTGGGGGACTGTGTCAAAGGCCTTACAGCAGTCCAGATAGATGACATCCGTAGCTCTTCCCTTGTCCACTGATGTAGTTGTTCTTTAGAAATGGATGTCTTACATATCCCCATTCTAGTATTTTTTATGTTCCTGCAACTCTTTATTCCCAGCTCTGGAGATGGTAGGAGAGACAGCCAGCAATGTTGTCAGGAGACTTTTCCCACTAAACATGCCCTTTGATGGATCTGTCTCCAGAGATGTCCCTCTCTCCCCATTAAGCTTATTTTGGGAGCTCTTGTGCTTCCCGGCCCTGGCTCCTGCAGACACCCCAGACCTCCTGTCGGAAAGGATTCAGATCACGTGCAGAGAGACAGATTCATGTGAAGAGGCCCCTGCTATTGGCTCAATGCTGGGGGGACCCAGGCAGCACTCTTCTCCAGGGTCTGTTTTGAGCAGAGCTGGAAGAGAGATTTCTCAGAGCAAATTCTGAGATTTCCTTTGCTCATGCTTTTTCTTAAATAATACACAGGGCCAGGGGTGAGGTAGCATGTTTCTGGATGTGTTATGTGCCTGTGCTCTTCAGGGACTCCTTGTTCTTACCATGCACTGCCACCTCTGGCATACTGGTTGTCCTGGAGAAAAGGATAGAGTGGACGGCCATGGTCGTGAGCTTCTCCAGACACACTGGAGAAGTGACTTCTTGGTTCCAGTTGGCAAACCCTCTTTGCGCCCGAGAATAAGGTTTGATGTCCATTCCTGCCCTGCCCTGTATCAGGGACAACCCCTGAAACCCTTGATGGAACCAGTTGGAGCTCTGTATTCCTTTCTCTCTCCTCACACCTTGAGGAAAACTCACTTTCTCCCCCTCAAATTCCACTTTTCTGATGCCAAACCCCTTCTCTTTTCCCTAACAGGACTGACCTTGCATTTCCTTTCTTCTCTCATTGTTTCTACTCCCCATTTTGTCTCCTTTTATCCTGTTCTCTGGGGTCTTTTCTGTCCCCACTGTTGGAAAACCTTCTCTAAGAGTAGAACTCATCAACAAAGCTACTATTTGCAAAACTTCAGATTTGCATGACTGCCTCCCACCCAAACCCCTCACTAGCAGAGCTTGGACCTTACAGAGCAGATTTAGTAGTGTCATGGGACATCCTCTTGAAACTTGCTGAATTTTGCTGTGCTTTACCGAATGCTGTTGGTTTCAGAGAGTGGAGGATGGGGTTTTCAGGTCTGCTGTACCCTTTCCAGGACATCTACAGGCGGCTCCTGATTTTCCTCTTTGCTCTGTTGAAGTCTGTGCTGACTAGCTCCTCTCTCTTGTCCTTGCAGGGCATACATGAGTGTGAAGGAGCTGAAGGAGGCACTGCAGCTGAACAGCACCCACTTCCTCAACGTTTACTTCGCCAGTTCAGTGAGGGAAGAGTTGGCTGGTGCTGCCACTTGGCCATGGGATAAAGAGGCTCTTAGTCACCTGGGTAAGTAAGCTACCCCACTCATGCGGTCTCAGGGTTGTTGGTTTTCCTGTGTCTTGGTTGACTTGGCAAAAAGAGGCAGTCATGATTGGCTCAACATTGAGGATGTTTAATAAGAAGGTCATGATGACAGGCTTTGGGTGTACCAAGAGCTGCTGCTGTAAGGAAAGGAGCTGCCTGTTCCCCATGTCCACGTGGATAAGGTGTCGGAGTTATACCCTGACAAGGGACTTCCACGTTGTTATGAGAAACTTTCAATGGTGAAGGTAGTGAGAGAGAGAGCTGCAGGTTTACTATCATGCAAGCTCTGGAGAGGGGTTTAGACTCGCATTTGGCTTCTCTGGGACCTTCCAGGTCTGTCTTCCAGGATTCTGGAAATGGTGAACTTCACTTTGCAGAACGTAATGACAAACAGATAAACCAGGAATGTCAGTGATTTCAGAGCCAAGACTCCAGATTTGAGCGACTCCAGAGCTGACCGGGCAGCGAGCACTGGCCACTTCCGAATCCAGCTGCAAATGTGAGGATGACTATCAAATTAAACCATGTTTTTATAACTTGGCTTACTACCTGCTGAAGGCAAGGTTTTCCTTGGCTTCAGTGAATCCAAGGCAGACCCTTAAGGTCATCAGCCTTGGCAGGCTACAAAACAGTCAAAATGGCAACTGCTTCACTAGAATGTAAATGTATTGTGTGTTTTCCCCTATTTCTGCTGTCTCTCTTTCCTGCCACTCCCTCCACCTCTTCAGTGTCGGAGTTTTCTGGCAAAGCCCTTTACACTTTGCAGTCAAAACATCTCAAGTGTTTCTCAATAAGTAACTGGAAATAATTACTCCTGACACCTGCGTAGCAGACCTAGACCTTCTGCTTTTACAAATGTGCGATGTCCAACCCTTAAAAGTTTTACGCTGCTGTTAAAGACCTGTTTTAAAGTTCTTTTTTGCCAGCTTCCCCTCCCTCAATGAGTTTCAGGACTGTTTTTTCAATAGCATATTGCTACAGTTGCTTGTTGAGGAAGGCAAATCTCCATGAAATTTATTCCTTCAGCTTCCAGAAATCACTTCCAAGGCTCAGCTTTACAATCGTCTTACTACAGCAAGTACTTCAGCCACACATGTTCTCTTCAGACCACTCCCAATGGCTCGCAAGGAGTTGTATGGAGGGGTAATTAGGGTGACCGGTTTCATCAAAAGCTTGCATTTAGCTGCGGTCTCGGAATTTGTGTCCAGCCAGCGACACAAGAGGTGGCACCATCTGGAAATGTTGGATCAGGGTTTTACCGCGGAGGTTCAGGGGAAAAGGGGTGTTGTCTTGGCTCTGGTGCCAGAGCTGTGAAGTGTGAAGCTGGATCTGAACTTCTTTGAGGCTCTGGCACAGACTGAAGACTTTGGTTCAAGACTGTCCTTGGTTTTAGATTTAATGAGCTTGGGAGGGCGGGTGGCAGACTCTGTTCTCTGTAAACAGTAGGCTTCACCACATCATCAAGTGTTTTGTACCACGCACTTTGTCCAGCACAGAAGAAACTTAGGGCTGAGCAGGTCATGAATATATGGCTTTTAACAAAACCTCTCACAAGAGGCTACCGGAGAATCTGAGTAGATATGAATGTAAAGCAGTGAGGAAAGAGCAAGGAAAACCTTGGGAGGAGTAAATAGTAGTTCGAGAAAAATCCCTGAGCTGTAAGGACCTAACAGTGACGAGGGGTGGAGACAGGTCTTCACACAAGAGAGGGGTCTGTCTCCAAGAAGACAGGCTCCTTCCCTTGCACTGAATCTTGCTGATCTCCTGTCTATCCTGACCTTAAAATGCTCCCACCATGCCACTGTCTGCTTACATAGAGCAGAAATGCCATGATGTTTTTTTCCATACACGTGTACAAACCCTCTCAAGTTTTGGTTCTCCTCCTGAATCAAATTGGTTCCTTGAGTTTGACTTGACTTCTCCAAGAAGCTAACCTGCCTCTTTGCTCCAGAGACTCTTGGGCAGATTTTGCTCTGTTTGTCTCTCTGAACTGGAGTTTCTTAGATGTTTTCAAGAGAAATATTATGAGACTTTTTCTCTTCAACTGCCTTCCTTTCTTCTATTTTATCGCTTCCTCTCATCTCAAAGCTCACTAAACATACTGTTTCCAAACTGTTCTCCATCCGTTCTTCTCTAGATATTTTTTAATCTGCCATCTGGACTTTGAACTCCTTAGAAACCATTCTTTCATGACCTTTGACTGTGCCTTTCAAGAGGGTCCTCCTCACCTTCCTGTTGGTGTCTTCACCTTCTGGAAGTCTTCAGTGAACTTTGGTTTTCATCCCCTTCTCTTTACCTGTGCTTGTTTTGGGCTACCAGAAATTAAGGCACCATTCCTATGCTGATGACTTACAGATCTATTGCTCTCCTCCAGCTTATTTTCCTGAGTAAATTTGAACTTCAGGCAGCCTTCCTGAAAATTTGGGCATGATATTTACCATTTTAGACCAGTAGTAATACCAACCAACAGCAATTATGTTCATTGGGGCATAAGAGATAATTACTGACTTGAAGAGGGTGAACTGGTCTATGATGCTTCTGCAGGCAGTATTTCAGCTGCTGTGGAGCTCCTAAACAGAGACAACTTGCAGCCAGCTAGCAGCAGAGGTAGAGGATCTCAGGTCTGTTTGCACTGCTCCCTCTAACTATACTGTCTGTCTCAGTCTTTCCACCATAATCACAGTGAGTTCCTCTCAAATTCAGAGTTCTTGCTTGGAGTCTGGAATGAATTTTCTGAGAACTTGTAGTTAAAAAGATTTACTTCTAAAACACAAGGAGTCAACTCCTGTCCTGTAAAAAACCCAGCTTTCCACAGTGGAAAGCCTTGCCTCAAAAACCCTAGCAATGTAATAATGCAGATGCTTTGAACTTCATGCGTAGCTGCATGTGAACTGTATTTGCATAAACATGGTCAAAAGGCAAGGGAATTGTGAATATTTGATGTTATAAATACTTTCTGCAGTTATATAAGCTGAGGCCAGCTCATATATCTGGCTGAGGTCAGTGGATCCTGAAGGAGGGCCAGCCATTCCATCAAAGGTACCTTAAGCAATGACCATCTTCCTGTCTGACTAACTGTCATGTGTTTGTTCCATTAACTGCCATGATTCAGTGTTTGGTGAAGACTGGCCCTGTGATACAGGTTCAGCTTTGTGGTTTGCTCTTTAAAGATCCCGTGCTTGCTGGAGCATGCGTCCTCTACAACCGCCCTGACCCAGGAACAGGTTGGCTTCTTGGGAGCTGGCTTGAACCAGAGTCCTTCAGCACTGGGGTTGATCGTGGCTAGAAGCAGGGCAACCTCCTGGGACTGGGAGCTTCCAAAGGATGTGTGAGTGAAGATGAGGTGGGTCCACACCAGTGCTAATCGTTCACTGTGCTGATGGACTGGGCACCTCTCGTTGCTTGAGCAGAGTTGAGGCTTGACCCTGGGGACGTCACCAGCTCTGAAGCTGTAGCTGGTAGGTCTGGTCTGGAGGGAGAGGATGTTGTGAGGCCGGACCTGAAGCTTTTCATCTGCCTGGTTGGGTGAGCAAGTCCAAAGACTCTGGTTCACCTGCCTTGGAGTGCTGGACCCCCTTAATGTCACAGGGACGTGACAGTGAAGTTTTTAGCTTGGTTGTGTAAATGCTGACCTTGGGGGGGGCTCCTTGGGCTGGCTCTCAGGCATGAGAGGGAGAGTTTGCTTAAAGCCCAGTTTAGCCCATCTCCCAGGGCAGGAAGAGGCAGGGGTGAGAAGGAAGGCCTGATTTCCAGGGGAGGGAGAGGGGAGGCTGGTATTGTTGGACTGTTATGAACATTTCCACATCTCTCCTTCACAGCCAGGATGCTGCAGAGGGGAAATGCAACTTCCTGGTCCAAAGCTGGGAGGTCTCCCAGCTCATCAGGGAGCTGTGGGGACAGGGAATGGAGGGACAAGGGATGTTCTGGAAGGAAGGCAGGGTTCTCATACTGTTTCTAATCCTGCCATCTAATTAGCTGTTTAAAAAAAAAAAAGATACTAAAAATATGATTGTCCTTGTGGAGTGGGGGGGAGGAATGTGGGGGAGGGGGGAAGCCAGCAGAGAGGAGGGGAAGGGACAGGGTATCCCAGCCTTGGCATCCCTCCCCTGTGACTGTTTTCTCCCTCCCTGTACTGGAATCTCATTTATTCCCCTGCATGGGGAGAGCATTGGGTTTCTGCTGGGAGGAGTGATGCTTGGTCACAGGGCCTCCCATGCCCCTGGTGCTCAGACCCATTTCTTGTGGTTAGTGCCACAAGATGCGTGCAGGGCTTTCACATCTTATTTATTTGTTTATGAACACTATATTTTCTTTCTGCATGCGCATTCCTCCTTTCAGACCTTTGGGCGGGCAGCCCCCTGCCTTCCTCAGGCTTGGGTTTGGCTGCAGAGATGCCTTTTCTTTCTGTTCTCTCTTCTCTCATGCCGTGTTTTGATTAAAATGAGAAGCAGCTTTTTTAAATGTGCGCACTGGTTTCTCCATCAATAGGATGCCCTTTGCTATCTATAGCATTTACCAGCCTGGTAATTGAGAGGGGGATGACTTGCAAAAACCTAGTGATTAATGGGACACAACATGAAGGTCCCCAAAGGATTTTTCAACCTCTGCACCTTCTTGTAGCCCATCTCCAGTCAACTAAAGGGTCAAGAGCTGACTGATGGGATGCAAGGTCCTCTGCTCTGGTGTTTTACAGCTGGGGAGAAAGGGAGTGCAACTACTCTGTGGCCCATCCTTTGCCTCTAGCCAAGCTGCCCTGCACATAAGATCCACACTGTGGGGAGGAAGAACAACAAACATGAATTTTTAGCTAAGAAATGGTGCCACTTGACAGGTCAGTGGTGTCTCTCAGCCCTTCCATGAGCCACACATGCAGGATGCTCCATAGAAGATGCCACCCTAGTTTCTTCACCCTCTTGCAACCCTGTTGGGCTCAAGAGAATTGCTCTGAGCATCTCTGAAGGTCCCTTTCTAGCCCCAACCCAGTGTTCATCCAGCATGGCTCCACCAGAGGAGTCACAGACCTGCTGGTGTCCTGCCAGAAAAGCCCTCTCTTGGAAGGAATGCCCTGTACTTGAAGACATGAGGTAGTCCAGTAGTACACGGAGCTGATCCAGGAGCAGATTTCAAGCAGTATATGCTGTGGCTGGAGACAGAATCACACAGTGGCCCTCTGCCAGTTTTAACTTTGCTGGCAGGGGCAGCAATCAGCAGCAGAGATGCAGTAGCAGAGGCTCTGCTGTGAGGTAGCTGGCACAGTAAATCCTCCAGGGCCCTGCAAAGGAGGGAGCAAGCTGTGCAGGAGCCAACTATTCACTGCACTGCCGTCCAAGCTGTCTGGGTTAAAAGTAGTTGGGTAAAAGCAGCTTCCCATGCCATGGAGGTATTGCCTGGAGTCAGCCTGGGCACATGCTGGAGTCTGCTTTTTGCCCCCTCATCTTGCTGCTATTCCCCAGCCCTTGCTCCTCCACCATAAGGCAGCATGGAAAAGTGGATGGAGCAAGGAAATGAGAAGAGGAAATGGCCAATGAAAAGCCTCAAAGCAGGGATTAAAAAAGCAGAGTTTCCAAAGAGATTTCTGTTTAGGCGAAATAAAGAAATAAAAGGAGGCCAGAGAAGAGAGGTAAGTTTTGTTCTTGAGCATCCTCCGTGGACTGTTTCCAGGAGATGTGGTACAGAGCTGTCAGTACAGGGTGTGCATCCCAGGTCAGGAGTTGGAGATGCTGGCAGCGGGCAAAGGGAAGGCTCTACTCCACCTGACTTTCCTCAGCATTATTGATCTTTGCTCTTCCCATCGCGGGTGAGTGAGCAGGAGAGGAAAAGCACCTTGTCCTGCAGCCAAGGGGCAGCTGAGGGCAGGATCAGCATGGGTCCCTATCCAGCTCCATGCCGTCACTGTCAGTATGAGGTAGTTTCGGGGGGACTTAGTCTGTACTCGTGCTCCAGCATGTTTGACAGTTGAACCTGCACCAAGGTGGCTACTGCCCCGTTGTGCCCCCTTGAGTCAAGGGGCTGGGGTGCCCCAGTGAAGAGGAGTAGGACTGTGATGGGGCGGGGAGGGAGGTCTTGCCTGGTTCACTTGGCCCACCTTGCCCACACACAAACCCCTCTGAAGGGGAGGAAGGGATCTTCAGAAGCTGCATTTTGAAAAATCCCACTCTAAAATACACAAAGAATTCAGGTCAGGTTTGTGGTAGAAGCGTAGTGGATTGCAACAGCACCTCACGAGAGTTTTAGTTTACCCCTTAGGGTCTGGTTTGGAGGTTGAAGCAATAGATCATCGATGTTTCTCAGTAGGGGCCAGAGAGTGCATTTGAATCTTCACGTAGACTTGTGCTGAAGGTGGCTTCTAGTTGGTACAGCCAAGTGTGTCAGGACTTTGCTAGGCACCTTGTTGTCTTCACCTGCCATGGGAGCTGGCATGCTTTAGCCACCTGTCTAGGCTAGGGAAGGTCTCCTGTCCTCTGGTTCAAAAGATTATACCCGTAAACTCGCAGCGTGTCTTGGTTTGGTGCCCTGGCTCCGAACCCCATTTGGGGTTGTAAGTGTGAACCAAAGCAAACACTGAATTATAAACATGCGAAAAGACACAGAGGGAAAGCGTAGCTGAAATGACTGAAGATGTTGGGAGAAGTGGTGTGATCAGAAGGGAAAGAAAAATTACCCACCCCATTCCACTCCAAGAGGTCGAAGGACCTCTCTTCCCATCCTGCTGGAGGGTGAATATGTCCGTCTTCAGGTCTCCATCTAGCACCTCATTTGTGACCTGGTAGGACAACGAGAGGAGCTTTACCTAGGACAGGTGAGTAACAGCAGCTGCCCGCTGTCTCTTTCTCTGGATGATGTTCTCTGTTCTTGCAATTCTAGGTGGAGTTGTCCTCAACCCTGCTTATTACGGTATGCACGGCCACACAAACACCATGATCCACGAAGTGGGCCATGTCCTGGGGCTGTACCATGTCTTTAAGGGAGTGAGCGAGCGGGAATCTTGTGACGATCCCTGCAGGGAGATAACTCCGTCTATGGAGACAGGAGACCTCTGTGCTGACACTGCTCCCACCCCAAAGAGTAAATTCTGCAGGGATCCAGATCCTGCCAATGACACCTGTGGCCAGACACATTTCACGGGAACGCCCTTCAACAACTACATGAGTTACACAGGTAACGAGTAATAACTGTTAGAAATTTTAAGGTGTGACCTTCCCTAGAAGGTTGGATTTCTCTCCCTTCCACCTCTCTCAGTGGTCCCTGCCCTCAGTCCCTAACTGATGTGGTCCCTCCTGGTGTGCTGGGATGTGGCAGGCTGCAGCCGGTGCTTGCAGCAGCTTCTCAGCCCCTTTCTTGCTGCAGGCTGTTTCCATCCCTCCCTGCCAGTCTGTCATTGGACATACTTCAAGGCTGTTCTGGTCTGCGTGGTGGTGGGCCTTTGTTCTCCAGCCCTGAAGCAACTTCATTATTACTATTACTTATTATTACCGTCATTATTATTATTATTATTATTACTAGTACTATTATCATTTTGGACCTTCAGGTTGAGCTGTTTTGGCTTGGTTTCCAACGGCACACAGCGGAGGGCTGGCGTGTTCCTCCTGGCAACCCAGGAGGACCAAAGCTCGAAGGCAGCTCTGTCGCTCCCTGCCGACCCACAGCGAGCCCCCCGAGGCTGGCGGCGCTGCCGGAGCCGGCGCGGGCTGGCGCTGGGCCAGCGCAGGGGTGCCGGGCTGCCGAGGCAGTGCCATCGTGTGGCGTTGGGGACACACGACACCGGGCAGTCCTGGCAAGGGGAGCCACCGCGCTCCGGCGTCTCCCAGGTCTCTCTAGAGGTCCCCAAAACAGAGTTTGAGGTCAGGAAGGGTGCACATTGCCGTGCCCCGCTGGCCGGTCCCTGCCACCCTCAGCCCGGCCTCTCTTCCACCAGATGATGACTGCACCAACACCTTCACCCCCAACCAAGTGGCCCGGATGCATTGCTACCTGGACCTGGTGTACCAGCGCTGGGGCCAGAGCAAGAAGCCCGCACCCATCCCGATGCCTCCCATGGTCACGGGGCAGACGCAGGACTCCCTCAGCATCTACTGGCTGCCTCCCATCAGCAGTGTCATCCACGAGAGGTAAGGGATCTGCCGTTGCTGTGCTCTGGGGCTTGCACAGGAGCCTGCTAGAAGGGACAAGGGACTCTCTGTGGTGCAGATCCCCCCATCCCCTTTCCCCCTTGGTTGTCTGCAGCAGAGCTCTAGGGCACAAGAGCCGGGCTGCTGCGATGGTCCTGCTGGTGTGTGGGCTCTCCTGCAAGCCTTCTGCTGTTGGGGTGCCGGGAGGGGAAGCCAAAGAGCGTTGGGAGGCAAAGCCAATTCTTAAACCCCAGAGTGCAATCATGGAATGAAAAATGAGCTTCATTTAGCACTTATTGTATAAAATAGCCATTTACCAGGAGGAAATGCAGCCTTGTGGTTAAGGCAGGGAGCTCGAACCGCAAGAGCTGGGTTTCGTTCCCAGCACTGTCACGGACTCGCGGTGTAACTAACTGGGGGTAAGTCAGGAAACTTTTCAAGCCAGAGAAACGACGCCGAGGAACCAGAGTTGTTTGGCTGGTGAGCAGTGCGTGGCGCTGAGCACCGGGTGGCTGTCTTCCTTCTCCCCAGCACGGGGGAGTCACCGATACCTCTATTGGTAGACCACCAATGCCTCTGGGTACGCCACCAATGCCTCTATTCAGCAGCCCCTATTACTAAAACATTTCAGTTTCCACCAGGTTTTAGGTATATGCTTTTATTATGGGACCATAAGCAAATGTTAAAGAGCTCTTGAAATTGTTTTAAAGCTACTTCACAAAGCTTTTGCAATTCTAAGGAAAGCAGTGTTTGAGGACAGCTGGGACAACCCTGGGTCAGCCTTTACTGCCTTTTCAAAGAACTGATGCTCTCCAGATAGGCCTTTTGTCCCAGAGATAATGAGAGTGTGTGCCTGTTACCCCCACAGGCATGAGAGCCTCTGAGTGCTGGGTGGCCTTGAGTCATCCAAACAAACTGCTTTGGTGGGGAACAGAGTGGTTTGGGAGCAGGAGAACACGGGTCTAGGAGGCAGGTGCCGAGTCTTCAGATCGATCCGCAGCTCTCGCTCATAATAAGCTGAGGAGCTGGTCCACGTTGGGGGTTCTGCATCCCCTGTGACAAACTTGCCGAGGAAAGGGCCTGAGGCTGGTCTTTATCACAGAAAAGTCTCTTTTTCTTTCCTGGAGAGTACAGTGGTACCCAACTGACATTATGTTGACTGTCTTGTACTGCACTAGTGACAAAAGCCAAAAACCTGACTCTGGGGTTTAGCGGAGATAGACCCGCGTGCACCCACCCGCGTGCACCCACCCAGCTGCAGAGGCGTTGCCCTGGGAAGCATGAAGTCTGTTGCTCTGCTTCATGGCTAGGGAACAGGCGATTCAATGGCTAGTCCAAAACTACCCAGGGAGCCTGCAGAAGAGGAGGGATTAAACCTGGCTTGTCCCGTGGTCGCTCTTATTCTCCTGTCTTTGACAAAGCTTATTCCAAGCAGGATGATATGCCCAGGGGCTTCCTGAGAGCTGAGCTTTGCTTTTCCAACTTCTCATCTGATCCTGCCTGGACAAATGTGGATGGAAAGTTAGCTGGTCATGATTAAACGTGCCAATGCCTTTGTCTTCTGTCTGCAGGGAGCAGGACACACTCTGTGATGACTGTGCAGAGGATGGCACCTTCCGTCAGTACGTGCATGAGGCCTCTTCCCCTCGGGTCTGTGATTCCTCTGGCTACTGGACCCCAGAAGAAGCAGAAGGTAAATACCTCCTCTCTTCCCTTGGCTGTGAATCTCCCAGACAGAGATGACATCTTGTTGGAAAAAGAAAAAAAAGCTTTTTTTTTTTCTTTTAGAGAGTGAGATGTTTCCTCTTTGGGGAGGCTCTTTAGTGCAGGAAGGAATTCTAGGTGTCCAGAAGATACCTGGTAACTGCCAGCTGGCTTTGGACAATCTGATAACCTGATATTAACCCCAATCATTGCCCAGGAAGGTGTTAATGAGATATGCTGGTCAAAAAGGAGGGGCATTTCATTGAAATAAAAGTCTTACAACATAGATCTTGGGACCTCATCTGAAACTTCAGGGGTATTCACAGGCTTTGATGCAGCCTTGTCCAAAGGGAGCAAGAGGAGCTCCTTGATCAGTGCCACTGAGTCTGTACTAAGTCCTGGGCAGTCTGGGTTGGATGCAATTCCTCACTGTCACGGTGAACAGCAGGGTGTCACAACTTCTCTTGTGCTGAGACCCAGATGTTGTGGGCATGGTGGTGGTGGCTTTCAAGATCATGCAGCTGCCATAGGAGCTGTTGGGCTTTTCATAGTGCCTCAACTTCTCCAAGGGCAAAGCAGAGGAGGTAGAGAGACCAGGGGAGATAATCTCATGATCTGTACATAGTGCACATGCATAGTTGAACCACGTGGAGCCAGAGGATCTGTTAGTTCTGTGCATCTGCACATCTGAGCCACCGAGGTCGACTGAAAATGTGCCAGGGTGGTTGCAGAGAAAGTGCAGTTTGGACATTATTACACCTTTGGGGTGTAACAGCCTATGCTTTGAGAACAGGAGCGTCAGGTTGTAGCTGAGATTCTGTGTCTGAAAACTCTAAGTATCTCTTGCTCGCATTGCAAGTTGAGGGGGGAAAAAAATCAACTTAAAGAAATCATCAAATTTGTGCTTATTCAGTGATACCAAACAAATCAAAGCTTAGCCCATTTCTTGTCGGTGGTTCCTGTTTCCCCATCTGTTTGATTCACTGGCAAATTAAGACTGCTTCTGGAGTTATTGGCTGTTGTTTTCTCCTATGCATGACCTGCAGCTATCGCAAGTGCATGTTTGCTCCGGTGAAAGAGTCAGGTATTACGATTTTTAGAAGATTAATATTAAATGGATGCAGGCTTTGAGTTGGTGCTAGGCCCTAAGAAATGCTTGCAGCGGTTGATGAAGACAAGGGTATTTCTGCTACAGGAGAATGAATTCCAGCGATGCTTTGTAAGACTGAAAGCCCAATGCTACGTTTCTCTTGCTGAGTGCTAATCCACCGCTGGAGGGGCAGGCTGGGGATCCGAGGTCAGCCTGGGCATGGTCCTGGAGGTCCTGGTTGAAGAACAGCCTTCCAGAGCTGCTTTGGACCCGGTCCCTTCCTGCCTGTGACCTGTTCCAGCATGTGCCTGTGGAAAGCTTTGGTCTGTGCTCTGCTTAGCCTATGTCCAAACCCATATTGCCCCAGGGATTCGGCACTGAAGTGCCCTTGGCAAGCCTTCTGTGCTCATGAGACTACAGAGCAAGCTTCATGTCCCACCCCACTGTGCCCAGGCTCTCTCTAGAGCTTGGCACTCTGACCAGCTGCAGCATGGATAGCATTGTCCCTGTTTTAGAGGGCTGTGGGACACCAGATCGGCCAAGCCTTGTGCCTGTATGCACGCCCAGGAGCTGGAGGACTAGTGGTGCTTATTGCTTTCTAGGACGTTAGGGCTGACGCCGCCAGATCTGGCACGTGCCTGTAGCGGGTGCGAAACTGCAGGGGTGTGCAGCTATAGCACAGAGGTGCATAAGCACCTACGGGGCACTGCAGGGAGGATCGCCCCTCTGGATCCCCTGTGAGGTCAGCTGTCCCCTGGTTCTCATCAGCCTCCTCCTCCTCCCTTCTGCCCAGGGCCCCCGGACGTGGATCAGCCCTGTGAGCCCAGCCTGCAGGCCTGGAGTCCGGAGCTCCACCTGTATCACATGAACATGACAGTGCCGTGCCCCCAGCCAGACGGCTGCATCCTGGAGCTGCGCTTCCTGCACCCTGTCTACCCTGATTCCCTCACCCTCTGGACCACGTACCTCTCCACAGGCTCTCCCAAGGCGCTGTCTGACATTGAAGTCCTGACAGAGCAGGGGGAGTCCATCCATCTGGGACCCCTGGACACCTTCTGTGATGTCCCCTTTACCGTGAAGCTCAACATCCCTAAAAAGGTGTCTGGAGTCAAAATCTACACCTTTGACGAGAGGATGGAGATAGACACAGCCCTGCTGACCTCCATGCCCCACAGCTCTCTCTGCTCCACCTGCAAGCTGATCCAGTACCGAGTCCTCCGCGACCCCCCGTTTGCAAACGGATCCCCCGCCGCCCCGGCACAGGCGCACCGCCAGTTCGTCGACACGTGAGTGACAAGGCTGCTCCGTCGCAGGCTGAGTGGGTGGCTGGGACAGTTCTGATGACTTCCTCAGGTCCTGCCTTTGAATCCCTGGATGGTTTTGCTTATGTGGGTTGGTTTTCTGTGGGTGTGGTTTGTTTTCTTTTTTTTTATTCTCCTGCCCCCACCCGGAATTACCACGTTCAATGCCATGAGCAGGTTCCCTATTCAGCATGGAGGAAGCTTGTTGCAGACCCACCATGCTAGCATGACCCTTGCCCATGAGCTCAGGGTAACTAGAAGGACCTTATTAAATCCAGCAGCATTTTCCCCATCAACATATCCAGTAAAATGATCATTCGAGTTAATGCCACTTCTCCCCAGCTCAGACCCTAGGGAAATAAGCAGTAGGGCCCTCTGCATGACCTGGCAGAGACCCTCTTCCCACAGTCTCTGCCTCTGGCAGCTTAGAGTATGAAGGCATATGTCAAACTGTGATGCTGCATGGGCACACACATGTGACTTCTATAGCTGCGGTGAGCAAATGTGTTGCAGATGTATGGGCTGTTTCCTCCTGCTCTTTCTTCAAGTCCTCTTTGTTCCTGCAGGGAAGTTACGCCTGGGCAGGTGTACCACTACCAGGTGCAGGCAGTCTCTGGGACAACCTCAGGAGAAGCCTCCCCACCGCTCATCCATGTCCATGGAGCATCCTACTGTGGTGATGGGAAGGTGACCATGTAAGTCAAGAAACTCAGGCTGTCAGCTGACGTTCTTTAAGCTGTCACATCATCCTGTCCCAAAGGGAAGCACTGGGTTGGTCCTCCACCCATGGGTACTTGATTGAAGATGTTGCACTGAATCCCTCCAGCAGACTGGACTGTAGAGCTTGTGTTTTGTAAAATGCCATGTGCATAGGAGAAGGACACAGCCTTTTTGAGAAGCGGGGTCTGGATGAGGGGTCCAACCTGAACACGCAGTGCTTGGATTCTGGTCCGCCTCAGCGAACTGTCATGGAGCCTGACCCCCAAGGGGGGGACTGGCAAATGTAACCTTTTGCACAGGGCACACGGTGGTGGCCCTGCAGGAGTAGGTTCTGCAGTAAGTGCAGTCCCACACAGCGTGGTGTCTTTAGAGAGCTGTCTGGTCTCTGCATAGAGACCCCAAATGAGGAGGGATACACCACCTCTATATGAAGAGACTCCAGTGGTTCACCTGCTCTCTTTGGGGATAATTATGCCGTATTTCCTTATTTTAGCTTTTTCAGACTTCAACTTCCAGGTTACTCAGAATCACTTTCCTTTGAAAACATCTTAAGTGTGAGAGAAGTAGACAACTGAAGCAAGTGCAGGAGGGACTGTGGTATCGTACAATACCCAGCAAGGCAAAGAGGCTTACAGCAGGGCTAGCTGCTAAAGTGGTGTAATCTGGTATGATTTTAGCATGAGTTCATACTAGCTGAAGACTTGGTCCAGGAGAGCAAATAACCACACTTGGCCCCGTTGTTAAAGTTGATAGAAAAGTGAGACGAGCAGAAATGGGCAGATAGCGGCAGAGATTTTTGGCAGGCTTTCCTGTTCCTGAGCTGTTGTGGGGAAGGCCACGCAGGAAGCTTTGTCTGTGAAAGTTTTTTCCTTTGTACCATGTGTGGAACAGTGAGCCAAGGGTAGGAAGATGGGACACAGTGGATCTTTCATGTTAGATGAAGGTGGAGGTAGGTGAGCACCACAAGATGTATGTCTGGAGGTTTTTTTGCCCCTTGTGTTTTGGGATACATAACTGCACAAAGGAATAGGTATGAATCAAGGCATTTCTGCCAGCTTTTCACGTCAGGTCTATTTTCTGCAGTACGGAAACAGAACCTTTTCAAGGAAGCTCAGTGGCCTTTTTTTCCTCATGAGATGCTGTGCATGTCAGCTGGGGGCTGATTCTTGTTTCCTCTTGGGCTAACCTTCTCTCTCACTCTTCTCCTGCATCCCCTTCTCCCGCTCTCACTGAAACACCAGCCCCATCGCAGAGCCTCTTGCCCTCTCCAACACATGCTTTCTCCAGCAGCAAGTCTTCCTGATGCTTGGTTCTCTACTTCCTCCATTATATATAGCTTCATTTTCTCCCATAGTTCTTGCCTCAGGTCTTACAAGAAAGTCACAGTACAGCCACACCTTCTCCCGTGTACTGTGTTTTCAGCCTTTTTTTTTATCCCTGGCAAGATATGGTGTTTTCTCTCCTCTACCTTACTCCACATGCGGTTCCTTCCTCTTCTCCCTGCTTCTGTGGAAATGGAACCAAGATATGAGGTCCTCACACATGACTGGGCAGAAGCACAGGAGTGTTGAATCAAGTGTGGTGTTAACACATCTGGCTGTTGTCCTCTTAGGAGCCTGGAAGAGGAATGCGATGATGGGGATTTGCTGGATGGAGATGGCTGTTCCAGGAAGTGCAAAAGGGAAAAAGGCTTCAACTGTGTGGGTGAGTACAAAGGGACTGAGATATCCTTTTGAGGCAGGAGTCAAAACTGTATGTTATTCACGCTGCTCCTCAGAGCAGGGGGCGATGCACCTCACTGCAACAAAAAGTGGATCTGCAACTGGAGTGATCCATGGAGCTTGTCAGGCCCTTGTGGTGTGAAATCCTGGGGTTAAATGGCCAGCATGCCTCCTGGGACAGGAGGAGATGTATGTGCCTGGAGCCTGCTTTGTAAACAGGTCATCCCTGGTCTCCTTGCAGGGGAACCGAGCCTGTGCTATGTGCATGATGGGGATGGTGTGTGTGAGCCATTCGAGAAGAAGAGCAGTGTCCTGGACTGTGGTCCCTACACACCCGATGGGTACGTGGATCTGTGGGCAGTGAAAGCTTATGCCTCCCACCAGGACGCGAAGTCCTGCCCTGCTTCCTTGGTCACAGGAGAACCTGTTGTGAAGGTGAGTGAAGGCATGGCCAAAAAAAGAAGGCTTTTCTAGCAAAGCCCATGCAAGTAGAGTGGGGGGGGCGGGGGGTGTTCACTGCTGCAAGAGGCTACTGAGGCAAAACCAAAATCTTCAGAGCAGCTCTGGAAGTGTTCACTGATTACTATATTTCCATGCAGGGAGGCTGTAGAAGACCTGGGCATTTCTCACACCCCTCTTTCAGTAGTTCCTAAGCCCAGGAACTGCAGTACATGGAGGGGTGCTTCATCAAGGCAGGGAGCACCTCCAGTTTGCAGTTTGCTAAACAGTGACCACCCCCGTCCCACCAGCTAAATTCACAACTTTGGGCGTTTGAGTAGTCCCACTGTAGGTTAAAAAAAATCCTGTAAGTCTAATACCTTATAAGGTCAGGGCCTGAAAGGATAAAATCACACATACATCAGCATCTGCACTGCTCTCAAACTCTCTGATCTGAAGCCAAGGAAAAATCGATGGGAGAATTCCCATCTTTCATATGGGCTTTGGAGCAGGGCCTGGAGGTCTAGGACGGGATTTCGCCTGCTCGGTGTTAACGTGCTGTGTATGTTCTTTCCTAGCAAGCTGAAGAAGGGCAAGAAATATGTGGAGAGGTCATATTTAGCTCTTCATACATGCATTTCTATTGACCTCATATAAGGAACAATCTTCTCAAGACCTACAGCTTGATTAAATTGCCCAGATGTACCTTGGGCTCAGGTGTCTGCTCCTCTAGAACGACACGTGTATCTCAGGTTTTGTCTGCCAAGCCTATGGGGATGTCTGGGATACCATAGGGCATCAAATGACACAGAAGACTGGTTTTCAGGCAAATGAATCACACCTTCAGATCTCATCAGCCCAGCCAAAATCAGGAGGCTGTGGTCTTAGCTACTGTCTCACATCTTGGCTCATTATTTCTTACTCAGCCCTGCAGACACCATGGGGTGCTTAAACGGCATATTTACAGCACCTCAAAGTGGCAAAGGCCTCCCGTGCACGTGTGGCTGGTGAGATGTCATTTCTGGTTAGGAGCCCACATCCTAATTGCCTTCATGCTAGGAACCAACCTGGGATCCTTCTCAATGTTTGAGTCTTCCTTGATGTTTTGTAGATACTGTTTCTTTCTCTCACTTTCCTTGCTTCTTTCTGGGTTGAAATAAATCTCTCCTTTCAGGTATGTAAATCCCACCTTCACAATGTGCCAAAGGATCTTTCGCTGGCTGCTTGGTTCCCTTGCACTCCCAGCCAAGACAATGCTCAGGATCCAGATGAGGAGAGGGTGCCCTTGGGCGATGAGGGAGTTTGGCTCAAGGTAAGTGAGGACGTGTGGTCAGGCACAGGAGGATTTGCTTGTCTTTGCCCCAGCACTCTGGTGACAAAGACCCATCCTCTTCTGTCCTGTAGGAGCTACAGCAGTCTTAAAAACTGCTCAGATAGGACTCCCTAGCCTACTGAACTCTTCGCAAACCCCAAATGCCTGTGGCTGGGTCTTATGTAGTTGCCCCAGCTGTGAACAGCAAACCCATCCTGGGGCAGATGGCCAGGAGAAGGGCTGTGCCTGAAACCAGAAGCCCACAGAAATGTGTTGAGGCTGACAAACAGCTTGCTCCTGACTGTTCCCTGCAGCCAAGCTGTGCCGTTACACCAGCAAAGGGTGGGCACAAGCTGGGTTTAAGGTCCTATTTGCCTTTGTTCCCCGTGGCTGTGAAGAGCAACAGAGGGTAGCTGGATATACTCTGCCATTCTGAGGGTCCCGAGTACTCCAGGTTGCCCACAGCAATCAGCTGTGGCATGCAGGTCCTCCTGCCCCCCTGGTGACTCCAGACCAAAGGAGGCAGTTCTGTGCCCAAGATGCTGGGCTTGCAGCCCAGTGGGGGCTTGGGGGCTGCCTCCATGGCGGGGGGCTGCCTTTGGGAGGGCACCTGGAGGATCAAACCTCTCTGTCCCAGCAGGCAGAGGAGCAGGACAGAGGAGAGAGCTGGTTAGGCCAACGAGATTTTTACAGCGTTGATTTTCTGACCACAGACACAGTTTAGAGGTTTCGTGGCTGTTGCCTGGTGTTACTGGAAAGCTGGGCTCTGGTGTGCTGCTGTCTCTGCAGTTTGAGGGGCACCTTGCCCTGCTTTGCTTGAGGTTTTCTAGAGAGGACCTCTTCCCAAGATGCTCAGACAACTTGGTGACTCGACAAACCTAAGTCAATAAACATGGCTGTTGTCTCTGAGGTCCTCTGTCTCTCCAAAGAATTTCCTTTAACTGGGTTGTTTTTTTTTTTCCTTTATTCCTTGTCTGTGTGCTCACAACCTACTTTCCAGCTTCAGTTTCTGGCCATGGCAAATGTGCCTTCTTTCTTCCTTTGCTAGTGAGAAAGCAGCGATCTCCCCCTCTGCCCTACCTAGATGAAAGCTTGCTTTCCACTTCTCACCAGGGGTTAAAGCATGTTTCAGTTTTATTAGAGCTTGTGGTCAGTTCTGTTCCTCTATGGATGTTTATATTAAAGACTTTCATTACTGGTTCTCTGTGCTCTCTCTAGGACTGCTATTATTTTCCGCCCATAAAATTATTTATGGACTAGTAATAAATATGCCCTTTTTCTTTTTTCTTTTTTTTTTTTTTTTTTTAACAGAGTTTGCCTGATTGGTAACATATTGGGTTAGGAAAGACAGCTTCTTGTTGACAATTTACCTAGCACACCTGCCCGCCTGGCCAGGAATGGCGCTGTTCATGCACACGCGCACCCGCGTGCCCATGGTGTTTCGTGGCCACCAACTCCCATGGCCATTTTAAAGCTGTTGCACCTGCGTCACCCAGGTTAAAGCCACACCACAGAACTCATCAGGTGGTAGGCATTGCTTCCTATGGTGTTTCCAAAGAGGTGGCACCAAGAAGCGAGGGAAAGGTTGGGTCGTACTGTAAGCGAGCTGGCACTGGAGGCAAGAATGGGCCACCTAACAAAGCTTCTACCACTCACCTTGGGTCTGTCTACAGATGGGAATAGTTATGATTTGCAGATCTCCAGCCATGCTTTGTTCTTAGTTTCTAACATATCTGATGAAGAGAGAAATCAAAATCACTTGTAAGCAAGTCAGATGTATAATATACAGGAAATTAAACAGAAAAGGGGAGAGGGAGGAAGAAGATAGGCTGCTGTGGCCAGGCACATAACGCATATTTAAAAAAAAGAAGAATTAGGATGTTAGTCAAGTCAGCTGCTGTTGGTCTAACTTGGGGCCAGTGTCGCTCACCTCCAAGAAGATGCACTGTAGGAAGGGAAAGACTAAACCCTTCACCTTAAGCTGTATGGTTCAGGGAAAGCCTCACCTGACTTCTGCAACCATCTCTTCTCCTCTGAGGAACCATGCTTGGAGGAGTGGGCAGCTGGTGGCTGGGTTAAAATCAGCTGGCTCTTTGGGGCTTACTGCCTGCAGCTCTGTCCTTGGGGCGTTCCTTGGAGCAGGCTCTGAGCACTGCTAGCTCTTCTTTCCTTCCTCCCATCTTGCTTTCTTTTGTCACTAGCTTCTGAGCTCAGCTGGGGAGACAGTGGGGATATAACAGACCAAAAAAGAGAAAAAAAATAAAAGGGAGGGCAGCTTCAGCCTCTTGGTGCACTCCTTGCAGCAGGGCCAGCCCTGCATGAGAGCAAGCCCCGGCCACGGGAATGTGTAGGCAGCACTGGGGACTCGCTCATGGGCTGTTTGCTGCCAAGCACCTCCTTGCAGGGTGGGAACCCTGGGATGAAGCCCAAGGTTTTCTCCCACTCCCGTGCGTAAGCAATGCCTGGCATGGCAAGAACCACCCCAAGGCTGGGCTGCCATCACAAATGGGGTGGTTGTCCCCTCTGCTCCTGCAGTCTGCTCCTTGGGCTGTGCCTGGCCAGCCAGGACTTGTCCTCTGAAATACACCTTTGCCTTGTATTTCTGGGCTCCCTCCACACCAGCATTCAACAAAAACGCTCCATAGGCTGGGTCTTGATCAAAACACATCTCGGCACTGGGTGGGGGGCACCAGGGTGGGGGAGAAAAACATTTCTATCCTCTTACTTCCAAAGAACATCTGCCCTGCCATGATTGATGCTGCGAGTTTCCCAGCTGCCTCCTGTAGCCTTCGGGGCTGTAGACAAGTGGGGAGCTGTCGGCTCTCCTAGCAGGCAGGACTTCTTCCCACAAATCTTTCTGCATGTTGGCTGACGGACAGTTTGCAGTCACTCCGGGTACTGGGGCTGTTCTTTGGGTTGGGTTTTTTGTTTTGTTTTGTTTTGTTTTGTGGGGGTTTATTTTTAGTTTTCTTTTTTTTCTTAACGGAAATATTTCAGTGGCAGGGCTGGCAGCCGCGCTCTCTGGGTGCCTCACTTGCCCAACTGGCACCATGCGGGGTGGGTGTTGGAGCCTAGGGAAGGGAGGGCAGAAAAGGGGTTATCCAGGTCTCGGTCAGGTGTTTCTCAATTTTAAGAGCAGGAAATGTGGAAGCTGGGAAGATGCCATAAATTTATAGCAAGGCAGGACTGATACACATAGGAAAGACTAGTGAAAGGGAGAAGGGGAATTGGGAAGGAAAGGACTGTGTTCCTGCACCCTTCCTTCCTTCCTCTCTTTTCCCATCCATTTGCTGCCCTGCACACCTGCAGTCTCTGACCCCCTAACCCTGCTCCTGCTCTCTCCTCGTGCTCCCTCTTTCTCTCCCTCTTGCATATATGGAACCAGAAAGGCTGTATTCGGTATGCATGCTCTCAGGGTCTCTCTTGCCCTCCTGCCCAGGTGTGCTTTGAGAGACCTGCAGTGCCCACTTCCCTCCTGGTCTTCCTGGCCTCCGACGGCACCATCCCAAGCAACCAGCGCAAGCCGAGGGTGACTGTCCAGCTGAGTGATGTAGACGGGCTGAACCACTCTTTAGGTGAGCATCCTATGGCCTGTGGCACACAGGGACACGCCAGCAGGGACACTAGGAGTCCCCACCATTGCTGCTATCTCTAACTGAGTTGGGTGCTGGTGTCCCCTGTTCCCCCTTGCAGCATATTCTGCTTCCCAGGCTGGTCTGTTGGGATGTGTGGGGGAGCAGAAGAGGTAAATGAAAAGCAGAGAAAATATCCCTGGAGCTGAGCTAGTGGCTTCTTTCTTTGCCCCATCTTGCAGGGATGTATGAGCTGTCATGTCAGCACAACCCACTTGTCATCAATGTGACCCATGGCCAGGAGGACCCGTCCCACTGGGCTGGTTCGGTGCTGCTCAACTTCTCCTCCCCACTCGTGGGCATCGCAGCTGTGGCCTTGCGGACATCAACTCAGCCTGGCTTTCACCCCACCACCTGCCTCCTACAACATGAGGAGGGACCTGGCCACCAGCCCTATAGGTATGGTCTCCTCAAGGCACTTCCTGACAGGTACCCGGAGTACCTCTCTCCTCTGGGACTTTGCGCTTCAGTTCTGGAGTTTTTATCTATTTACTGAGTATTTCATGACTATTCTCAGGCGGCTTTTGAGGTGACGTTGGAAAATTCAGTTGTGATGAGACTTTGTTTGCTTATCTAACTGTTGGGGGAAAGCAGGAAAATAGATTTTGTGCCTGGCCTGTGCATCCACACAAAACTGCATTAAAGAACTGTTCCCTGGTGAGAAAACCAAGCTCTCTCTGCTATGGAGTTATTGCTGAGGGTTGCTGCTGAAACCAAAGTGTAGGCTTCTTCTGCATGTGCTTTATAAAGCTCAGTCTCCATCCATCCTAGTCTTCCCCACACTGCAGGAGGTGGGGATGAATCTTCCCCAGATGCCGCTCTCCACCTCCTCCTCCTCCTCCTCATCCTCCTCATCCCTGTGCTGGCTCCCTATCTATCCCAGGCTCCTCACCACGTCTCGTGCTGCCCCCGTCGTAATGCAGCGATAACAATAATAGTAGCAATGGCGCTTTAATTTATAGATGTCTGGTGCTCACAGGCATCTGCTTGTCTTTGTAAAGCAGCAAATGAGAGGTGGTGTTTGCAGAATGGGTGCTGCTCCCTGAGAGGGTCATGCTGGCAAAGGGACGGGGAGGGACCGTAGTCCAAGATAGACTAAATAAGCAAGGCAGAAAGACTGTGCCAAGCAGGAGTGTGGATCCATGGAGAAACAAAAGGATGGTGCTCGGCTCTGTCCTAGAGGGCTAGTGGGGCTGATGACAGCCAGACCTGCCAAGTCTGGCTTTGCTTTTGGATCCCAGGCTCCCTGAAGTTACAAGCGTGCCAATTCAGGGCTCTGGTTCAGCCAGTTACTCAAACTGCACCACTGGGAATACTGATTTTTAGGTCCAAGCTTTGCTGGAGCTGTGGGGGTGTCAGGAGCGAAAGGCTTTGGCTAAGGTCATTGCGTCACTGCTACTGTCATTTTTTTTCTTCTGTTGATGGCCCTGGATGGACAAACATCCCCAATAATGAATGAGTGTGCATGTGTTTGTCTAAAAGCTTGCGGGATCATGGTACACTTGATTTATGTAGAGTTCTGGAAGCCATGAATATCCTGCAGTTGCTTTTTACTTTCTTTTTTTCTTTTTCTTTTTTTTTTTTAAGTGCATGTGTGATTTATACGGAAACATAAATCTTAGTGAGTCAGCATATAAATATTATTCTCAGCCGTACATTAAAGGATCAGTGTCCACCTGAAATGCAGTCCATTTCCTCCTGGTAGCTGTTACAGCTATGTACACACATGCTTCTAAGACCCCAGCCAACTGATGTGGTTTTTCAATTACATTTTCTCATCCTTTAAAATAATTTTGCGCTCTCATTGCTTGAGAGCTTTCCCTCCCCCTCAGAAGTGACTGAAAGGAGGAATAGACTGACAGGACACAGCTGAGCATCGCCTATGGATGGGGAGACACTCATATAGGAACAAATAGAGAGGAAAGTGGGTGTTTTTCTCTTAAAAGCCTCATTATAGCTGACGCACAAGCCAGTTCCCATATCGCCAAAGCACACAGAGCTGCGTGCTGTCCTCTTCACGAGGGCATGGCAGGACCCAACAGGATCCTCGCATCTTCTCTTCTTCCTCTTGCTGTCATCCTGCGGGCTCCCCGTGGCCTTGGCTTAGCTGTGGTATGCTGAATTGCAGGTTACACGCTCGGAGTAAATCAGATCCCCGGAGTTTTCGGAGTGGGAAATGCTATTTATAGTATTGCTTTTCTGGACAAAAGGCTTGAATATTTAGAGCGGGGTTAGGCTTACAGTCTCCAGGAGTCTCCCTAATAGTAAAGGATCAGCCTCTGTTAAGTCAGGAAACATCCAAGTATTTCCCCCCTTATTATATTTTTAAAATCTATTTCATCTGCAAAACAGCAGTATTTTTATTTTTAAGGGCTAATAATCCATTTCATATAAGGCAGGTGGAGTCTGAGGAAAAAATCCCCTATAAAAATCCAGGAATATAAAATCTTAAGAGGTTTAGAGACATTCGACTGTAAAAGATCACAGAAGATCTGTGTTGTTCCTGTAAAGAACTGAATTGACTGTTCGCACGCACCCAGCCTCATACACAATACATGCATGTGAGTGCTTTCCTAAAATAACCCAAGAAAGGGACAGCAACAAAAGCAACAAAGAAATGAGGTTTCCTGACTTCAGTCTAGAAATGCTCGTTGCCAAAATATATAACTTGGTATTTCTGTAGCATCTTTCATCTTGAAGGGTCTCAAAGTGCTTTGCAGGCTGGGGAAAACAAAAAGATCATGGTTTTGCTGATGAAATGCGGCCATCTCCAGGTCAGGATGCAGCAGGTGTTTCAGGCTAGAAAAGTACATCCTTGTTTTGAAAAAGGAGTTGCCTTCTGCTTTCAGACCTGCTTGTGGCACTGAATGTTGGAAGAGCACTTGCAGACCAAAGCAGCACGGTGTCCCTCCCCCATACCTCGCTACCAGCACCAGGAACCCCTCTCTACTGTCTCTGGAGCAGTTCAGGGCTCTTCTTTGATTTCTGTACCCAATCACAACCTTATGAGGTCAAGCAGAACTCAGACTTTTAGCGAGTTTCCACCTGGGAAACTCAAACTTTCCAGCTTTCATCCTTTTCTTTGTATTTTAAAGCTGAGCCATGGTCTCTCCTGTTTTCCTTGGTACAGGCTACATACTGAACCAGGTGAACATTGTTCATTTCCTCCATTATGTTTATTTTTAGCTTGGTTTTATTTTTAGTGTGTTTTATTTTATGTTAGTATATGCTGGGAAATGCCTTGGCGAGTTAACGGGAAAGGCGCTACAAAATGCAATCTGCGTTGTGTTTTTATTTCCCGCATGAGTGCCCTCCTCTGTTCCCCGAAAGCCGGTTTAATGCATCAAGGGGAGTCTGGTTTGGATTCCTTTTATATGGAAAGTAGGTGTCAGGGAGAGAAAATCAGGTGGAGGAGAGGGTTATCTACATATTTTCAATTGCTAAACTTTATTCAGCAAGGAAAGGAGGGCCATTTCCCAAGCAGGTTTTATTTAATTTGTTTTCTTTCTTCCAGGCACCAAATTTATGCAGGGTCAATTTATGAAATGTATCTGTGTTGGTGTGAAAATTTGTGGCGACCCTGGGGTAGAGATGCTGGTGTTTCCTTTCCTTCCCTCTGGCCTAGGGCGCCCCAGGGTCAGGGAGCATGCACAAAGGGGAAGGATGCTTACGCTGGGATCCCAAGGTCACCCTGATGGGCTGAGACATGCTTAGGGCAAGATGTACCTCCATCCCCACTCTGTCCTCCCAGCTAGAGTCTGCTCAGGCTCTTCTTGGCGTGCACAGTGCAGCTGGCATTGAGTTGTCTGTTGTCTGCCATGAGGACAGCACCTATTGCCTGGACGTCCGTTCCCTGCCTCTCCCAGGCAAGCGCAGCCTCCTGGGTGCAGCACGAGGCCCATCAGGACAGGTTGTGCCTACACCGCGCCATGCACATCCTCTCTCCTTGGCCTGGAGGAAAGCCTCATCCAGGCGACAGGACACGGCAGACATCAGCCATCCCAGCTGAAGGACCTCGAGCACCTGTTTCAGTGGCTTCTGGTGGACTTGGCAGTGTTACGTTTATGGTTGGACTCGATGATCTTAAAGGACTTTTCCAACCTAAATGATTCTATGATTCTAAGAACAAAGCCCAGGATCCTTATCACCACCTTTCCTGGGGCATGGGCTCACCTCAGCCTTTGGCTCTGCCCTTGAGACCTCTCAAGGTGCCTCGCCTCTGGCAGCAAAGCCTGTTGACCTGTGGCATTTCTCTTGCGGGTCCCCGACTGGCTGATGGGCAGTGGTGGCCACGGCTCTACTGTAGGACTTGATCCTTCACTTCAACTGGTGGCTTCACTGTCCAGCTGCAAGGTGCCAAGGGAAACCTTTGGAGGTGCAAGGACCACTTTTATGGGCTACCCCATTCCTTTTGCTCTCTTCAGCCTAGTCAGCTTCTTCAATTTAATACTTTATATGGGTTTTTTTTAGGGCATGCAAGGCGTCTTCTGCCTTCCCTGAGACTAGCCAGTCTCACCCAGAAAAAAGTATCTTCCAACACCAATTTGATTTTGAGTCAAACACAGCAAAAGAACAGCTTATAAACAGGGTGCTGGGTGTTACCTCATGGAAAGGGCCACCCAGTCTCGCTCCAAGTATGGCCGACCCTCGATACATCGAGGGAAGGTGAATTACAACACAGAGCAGCTGTGTGGTGCAAGGCACATTTCCTTCCCGACCCCGGCACAGCTCCCAGTGAAACTGTGAAGCTTGATCTCGATTCCTTTATTCTCTTACCAGTGTGGACATTATGCGTCCTTCCCGTGCCCAGTGAAGAAGGGAACGAGCGCTGGGAGACCCTGAGGTTTGCCTGCAGAGCCCTCGGTGTACTGCTGCAGCCAGCCTGCCACCGTTTGGCCCTGCCTTCCCTAATGTCACACACAGGTGACATTTTTGAGAGAAACTGGATTACGTGTGTCCTTCATCAGGCTCTCTTATGTCATGTTACAGGCTGCGGGAGGTGATGAGTCCACTGTCTCCCCTGCTGAGCTATTCTTATTTGCAGTAACCCTCTCTGCTGAGAAGTTGCCTCTGATTTCAAGATGAAAGTTGTTGCTTTCACCCCATCCTTGTCAGAAAGGTCTAAATACCTCCTGCCAGCAGACTTCTGTGCGTATGTGTCTGTACAGAGTGATCAGATCCCCTCGCTATTTCCTCTCTGTCATGATAAATATTTTTTCCTTCTTAAATCTCATCGTGTAAGTCTTTCAGTCTAGCTGTGGCTTCTGCTTGCAGCTCCCTTTTGAAATCCCTTCATTATTTCTACATCCTTCTTGGTGGTGGATGCGGATCAGAAGTGGATTCCTCTGGACAAGAGGGGAAGGGGCAGAAACGGGGCGCAGCATGTTGCCACGGGGATCAGATGTGGATAAAGGCTGTCTTTGGGATAGCTGAATATGTGCCCTTGAGGAATACTGGCAGCTAAATCCTACCTGTGCGCTGCTCTCACGATGGGCAGGTGGGCCATCTGCCTTCAGGAAGGAGCCAGGCCAGCTCCTCTCAGGAGCGATGAAGGTATGGTCCATCCTGCCTCAGGTTGGGAAGCTGACTAGACCAAGGTTGACAACCCCTTTCAGCCTCACGTTCTGTGCTTCTATAAATCTATTTTGGTGTAGCAAGCAACAAAAAAAAACATGGAAAGGAACTGTCTGGAAATATAGGATTGATCTGCTCTTGCTGCTTTTTCTGCCTTTGCCACTATGGCTATGGAGGGGCCAACAGGTCATTTGACATCTTACTGGTGCCTTTTCTCTACCTGTGAGGTAGATGACAGTGGATGACTCACAGGGATGTTATTTTTTTGCCAAGTTTCTTTGGGAGTCACGTACAGAAGCAAATATCTTTTCTTGAGGTGGCAACCTCAATGGAGATCGTAATCAAGAAGCATCACCACCGTTGGGTCTGTACATGTAGCCTGCTCCCACAAGGATGGTTGCCATCAGATTTACTGGAAAAGTGAGACCTTTCCCCTTCACAAGAAACATGCCTGAAGGGAGAAATTCCCAAGTATTTCCAAAACACCTTTTCTCATTTCCTAGCTATTTTCTTTTGCTAGACCACATTGGGGTAAACATCTTTTATCTCGTTGATGTTCAGTGCTACAATCCAGACTGCATGTAGTGACTACTTTTCACTTCAGGAGATTTGGCTGAAGCCTTTACCCTTCCATCAACAGCCCCTATAACCCCCTCTCCCCCCAAAATTTGGACCATGAGATGAACTTCTTATAATAATTTTCCTCTGTTAGAGTTGGAGCTTGATGATAAGGGCTGTTTTAGCAGCAATCTTTGGGTTGAAAGCTTGGGTAGATACTACAGCAATTTATGGATGATTTATTATACTTTAGGCAGCTGCACTGTATTTGGCTTGGCTTAGCTTGGCTTGGGTAAATCCATCAATATTTTCTGGGTTCCGTGAAATAATTGCTGTAAAATGGGAAATTTCAGCTTTTCAGAATTTGGATTTTGTCACAACAAAATGATGTCTCCCTACCAGCATTGTCACCACTGGCTCAGCAAGCTCCATTGCTGGCAGTTGCCTCCTGCTTTTATTATAGAAAGATGAAGGATCCCAAAGGAAAAGTTTTGCTTTGATTTATAGAATTGGTCCCATTTCAGAACGAAGCTCTTATCGTTCCAGAGCAGTTAGGGCCATCGCTAGGCAGAATATCACAAATTTCCAGATCTAAAACTTTCTTTGATGTATGAGTTATGGGATTGGTGAGCCCAGAAAATCATGCAGGCTGGTGCTGATGTGGAATAAGTTCGGAGAAAAACCTTGGTATTTTGTGAAAATGTTGTTGACAAATCATTACTTTGAGCTTCAAAAGATTCTGGGATAAAAATGGAAATTTTTTTGGATGTTTCATGCAGCAAAAAAAAAAAAAAATATTGGCTCGTGCCACATCTTATATGGCCTGAATCAGAAATGGCCAAATGTCAGGAGTTTGCAGCTGCAATACAGGAATTTCATTTATCATGAAAAGGAGAAAGAGCTCCTTCATGCTGAGATCAGAACTGGGCTAACTACACCATTTCCTCGTCCAGCCTTCGTTAGGGTGTTCCAGCGGCTGGGAGCAATGATTTATTCCATCACGTTACCCGAACCCTGGTAAGGCATGTGGATCACGATGGGGCCAGGCCACATGGCGGTTTTTTTAATTTATTTTTTTTTTCCTTTTGTGTCCTGCACTTGTATGGTGTCAGACTCAAGGGTGTCCTGGCCCTGAGTATTGCTGATGCTGACAATGCTAAAGGAGAAGTGATCAAGGCAAAATTTGTAGGTAGAGATGATAAATATTTTTTTAAGCTTACTGATATATTTGAGAAGAATCAGATGGCTTTCAGTGACACAAACCCCTCTTCACGTCTGGAATAGCAGCGCCAGGCTTCAAAGCTACGTGTAGGATGAGAAGATGAGAACAGCTTTTCAGAACTTGAGTCAATAGGTCTCAGATCATTAAAAAAAAAAAAAATAGACTAACCCCAAACCAACCCTAGTGGGTATTTGTGGGATGGGGTGGTGTTAGTCACAGAGAAAACGTCGATAAATTAGTCATCTTCTGGGGCAAAGAGAAAGCCAATTATTTCTAAAATATATCTGTATGCACATGTAGAATGTGTGCATGAGTGTATTGTGTGTTGTACATAAAAAGAAAAATTCTGATATTATGACGTATAATTATCAATCCCATATGTATAACCAATCTATATAACATTTCGCATATATAATAATATAGTAAGAAGCTTGCTGATCTCTTGATCTACTTTATACCAGCACTGCTGGTTATGTTTCCGAACTGGTGGAAAACAAAAACATGTCCAGAAGTGCTGAAAAGGATCAGTGCTTCGTTACTTGTTATTTAATAAGAGCATTGTCCCCACGGCCGAGGCTGCCCCAGCCGATGCGCCAACTCTCCACCAGTGCCAGCAG
>VZTV01099246.1:48778-83518 GCA_013400875.1 Anhinga rufa
TGGTCCGGCCCCTTTCCCCCCCGCCCCCCCCCCCTTTTTTTTTTTAGCTGTGCATCCTTGGCTGGAGAGGTTGAGTGAATGCAAGAGGCAAAGGCTACCTCTGCCTCCGCTGGGTGAAACTCAGGCACAAAAACTCTTGGCAGCCCTGTGCAAAGCAGGGAGCAGAGGGGAGGTGGTTGGGTACACCTCCCTCCATTCTGCCCCCAGTTATGACCTGAAGCTGCAGCACCTCTGCCCTTGCTTCAGGAGCGACGCTGTTGCTCTTTTGCGCTGGTACCACTTGGTAAAGCCTGACCGCCGGATAAGCAGGGCATTTCCCTGTGGGAGCTGTTGTGTCAGCCCTGTGTCTTGGCCCTATTCCATCCCGGGTAATTAATCTACTGGCTGCATTTCACTGATGGAGACTATAGCCCCCTGGCCAGCACCCCTCTTCACTGTGGGACTATTTGTGATGCTTAATTAATCAGTACCAAATGGCCGATCCTTGGTGGGAAGCTGCTGCGGTGAGGAGGGGGCTGTTTATTTCCCAGGGAGGGGTGACACTATGCAAGCTTTACTGGGACCTCTTGTAACTTGAGGTGGTGCACAGGGGAGGGTAATTCTTCCTTTTAGCTCAATCTCACCTTGGTGGCCACAGCTGAGTCTCTAGAGCTGGACAGGTGCATGTTGAGATGATCTTGATCCCAAAGAGCCTGATGTCAATATAGAATCTTGTTTGATCTTGGTTCTAGATCATGCATGATCTTGATCCCAAAGAGCCTGATGTCAACATAGAAACATGCGTAGGCTTGAAATGTTGCGTGAGCCTGTGGGAGGAGCAGAGCTGCTGAAGACCATCAAAGCAGAGCAGGAAGGTGACCAGAGTGGGGTGGAGGATACAGCTGCAGCATGTTCAGCTTCCCCCTTCCACCACAGAGGTGGGCCACAAAGATGATCAGGGGGCTGGAGCACCTCTCCTATGAGGACAGGCTGAGAGAGCTGGGGTTGTTCAGCCTGGAGGAGAGAAGGCTGCGGGGAGACCTTATTGTGGCCTTCCAGTGCTTAAAGGGGGACTGTAGGAAGGATGGGGACGATCTCTTTAGCAAGGCCTGTTGTGACAGGACAAGGGGTAATGGTTTTAAACTAAAGGAGGGTANCAAGCAACTCTGCTGCCAAGTCTGGGGAGGACTGTGTGTAGTTTGAAGAACATCTCATGGATGGTTCCCTAGTATCTGCAGAGGTTCCTTCTCCAGCTAAATCTTTCCTTGCAGTTGGAGAAGCCTCTGTGGATTCTCTGATGTCTAATACAAGATAGGACATACCTGTCACCCTTCTATCAGCACAGGCTTTAAAAAGGCCTCTTCATCTTTTTTTTTTTTTTTCCTGACCATCTCTTGCTGCAAATCTTGTCTTATTCTGCACTAAGGCTGACTGAAATTGAGGTGGATTCAAAAGTTACCAGGAAGGAAAAACTCCTAATGTTACTATCCGGGCTTTGTTGTCTTTGGAAAGTGCAGATCTCTTGCTGTCCACTGTCTGTCCCCACACACTCATGTCTGAGATGCGTGAGCAAACTGTGTACAGGAGGACGCGAGTGGCTGCAGTCACATGTGAGGTATGCTCCCTATGGCACTGCCAGACCATGGTTTCAGGAGATCTTTTGCCACAAGTTCTCTGGTGTCCAGCATGATTTGCACATGTTGGAGATGAGAAATAGTCATGTGGAAGAGACCGCCTTGCTGCCAGAGAAGCTGCAGCTCTCTCAGGAAGGTGCTACAATGACCGTTGTTTGTTCCTTGTGCATTCAGGGGTGCTGCTTGATAGGACCGTCTAATATAAACTTTCCCACTTTGGCCATGGGAGTTGTGGCCATACTGGATATGTCACCTGCCTGCCCTCTCCCCATGATCTCCTTCCTCTTGCTCCCTTGGTCCACCTACACCGAGCACCACCAGCCCCTTTGGTGCTAGGCTGTGTGCAGGCCCTATGCAATGCAGCCTATGCACCCTGGGGCAGAGGAGCTGGAGTAGCCCCACCAGAGAGCAGGGATTTTGGAAGGAGTGTTGTTGGGCTGTGCCTCCTTTCATCAACTTGGAAGGACGTGATGGCCTGGGGGAAGGTGTGGGCTGGGGTTAGGATGAGGTCCAGCCAAGGCAGAGAGTTGAAAAAGTACCCTCCTGGCGTCATCGTCAGGAGACTTCAAGCCTGGAAGAATCTGGGACTGAGGGATAGGTGTGCACCTCTGCAGGCATCTGTGACCCACTGAGCATCCCACGCAGGTGCCACTCAGAAAGAGCCTCTCCTTGCTGCAGAAGCCCTGGGACCTGCTTGCTGATCCCTTCCCTCTTCTCCTCCATAGCTGTGTCCACGGTGCATGTGCAGGATTGGGAAGCTGCACGCGGCCGCTGCTTGCTCACACTGCCAGCCTTGACTGCACCTCTGATGGCCCGAGGCACATGGAGTGCACCGTCGCCTGTGAAAAGGGCTTCGTCCTCCGCTCCAGCAATGGGAAGAGCCTGGGCTCCATGGGGGTGAGTGAACCTCAGGGTGGGGGTGACCTCGCGGCCCGTTGGACTCAGTGCTAGTTAAGAAGGGTTTAACCACCCTGAGGTGGTTGGAGTGACCCCAGGACACCTTGTTCCTCCAGCCCCAACCTCTTCACTGCTCTTCCAACGAACCTCAGCCCAATGGAGGCTCTGGTGCTGGACCTCTGTGCTGGTAGCCACTGGTCCTGCTCTGGAGACCTCTCTCCTTCCCTTGCTGCAGTCCTCCTAGCTGCCTGCAGACCACAGAAGCTGCTGCAGGGGATATCCCAAGCCAGGGTAATGCACTCCCACAGGGAGAGAGGTAGACGTTTCTGTTCTCCAGATGGGCATTGCTGGGAGGGTTAAACATCCCCGGGACATTTTCTCTCTTAAAGCTGAAGTTAGTGGCTCAGGAAAAAATGAAGTCATTGCAGAGCGACTATATTTAGAGGCAGCCAACAGCGCCGAGAGCTTTTCTTCCTTTGTGTTGCGTTGCAATAACGTTGCCCACGCCAGCAGGGAAGCACAGAGGTCACCACGAAAGAGTTTGTCCTGCTTTCCAGAGGGCTGAGGGATGTCTCGTAAAAGCCACAAGCCAGCATGGCTCTTAGCCATTGACCAAGGAGACCTGGAACTGATGTGTCCTTGGAAGCTGAGCTGCCTCGGGTCTGGACAGTCACCTTGGCAGGGTCATGGGCATAATGAGTCCCATCCTTAGGCTGTTCCTGGAGGGGGAAACATGAGTCTTTGGGGCTGAGCTGATCCCTGTGCCAGCCTGCGCAAGAGCGTGAACTCGCATGGGGTGGAGACGGATGGAGGTGAGTCAGGCCAATTCAGCAGGATGAACCCCTCATCCCATTGAAAAGTTGCAAGTGCTCATGATGCCTGGCAGGCAGATTTCCCATCCTGCAGCAATCTGTGTTTGCTGAAGGGGAGGTGGGCACTGGAAAGTGTGATGGGGCAGCTGGGAATGCACCGCTTGGCCCCTCGTCACTGGGGAGGTTATTAATTACACGGCCTCACAGCTCTGTGTGCCAAGGCATGCCCAGGGAAAACAAAATGTTCCAGTTCTCCTCTGAAATGAAACTGCACAAAATAAATCTGCCTTGGGTGACAGTTTTCATGCATTTGGCAGCAAGATGGGAAACTTCTGGACAGAGCTTTGCCATGTGGCTGTCGCAGCAGATGGCAGCTTGCAGGTGCCCTGCCCTGAGCTCCCAGGCGATGTTACTGGTTTGGCTGTGTGACCCTACACATCTTGAGACATTCTGGGGAAAATGCTCACAGCTCCCCCCTGAGCATCCTCTCCACCTGGTTCAGTTACACCATGAGCCTGCTGCGCACCCAAAAGTACCACACTTAAATTTAGTGATGTCGTTCAGAGCCACCACATCCAGGTTCAATCAAAGCATGTTGGCTGGGAGGACAGGTCACACGTTTGACTGTACAAGCAGCGTGGCTGTACTCAGCCAGTGAGAGGACATCAGGGACAGTTGAAAGATTCCTCTTTTGTCTGCAGCCCTTGCCTGAGGACTGCTGGGCTGGGGTTAGCAATCTGGGAGCCGAAAAAATAGAACAGTTTGGGTTGGAAGGGACCTTTAAAAGATTAGTCCAACCTCCCTGCCGTGGCTAGGGACATCTTTCACTAGACCAGGTTGCTCATGGCACACTGTCATCCACCACTCTGTTTTGATAAAGTCCATGGCACGTGTCGGTCATATTTAGTGGTGGGACCACTGGGAGATAGGTTCTCATGTAGTCCCCCAGCTGTGTGAGAGGGGCTGTGTAATTAGGATTTGTAAATGAGGTTATATGAACCTCTGATTTCAGTGGGGTCTGTGGGCTGAGGCATGAGAGAATCAGCGCATTTAGGGAAAAACAATCAACAGGAGAGCTGCCCATCAATGGCTGAAGAAGGCTTGATCCTGTAGGGGGAAAAAATTGCAGCACACAGATCTGGGAATAACTTGTGGCTCAGGAATTTGTAGTGTATCTTGAAGGGCTTTTTCCTTCTTCCCCTTAATGTGCTCTGGCACTGCTCAGACAGTCTGCATTTTCTGGAGGCAAGCCGTTACAGACCAAGCACTGGAAGGTCTCTTGTGCAGGTGGCTTGCATGTTACCCCAAGGGCCATTCACTGCTTTCACACCCCAAACATCACCCCATGAACAGGTCAGGGCTTCATGACTCAGTGTCCAGAGTAGGGAGAAAGGGCACATCGAGGGAGGAAAAATGGGGGAAAGATCTCCTTGCCCTGAAACCGGGGTCAGCCCTTTCTGCTGTGGTGGCAAACCAGTAGATTAAAGCTCACTTGCAGGGGTCTGATGGAGCCTTGCTTTCTCCACAGCAGAAGGTGGTGCTGACATGCAGCTCGGGGCGGTGGGACAGATCTGTGACTTGTGACCCTGTCGACTGCGGTGTGCCTGACCAGTCCCACGTGTACTACGCCGAGTTCTCCTGCCCCAAGGGGACCACCTACCTGCACAGATGCTCCTTCTCCTGCATCCACCCAGCCAAGCTTCAAGGTATGGTCTGAAGTGCTGAGGGATTTAACATTCCCTGTTTGGTGTCACCTTTTCAGGCATGGCCCAAGCTGTTCAAACAGAGTATTGCAACTTTGAATTTCCTGGTTATCCTGGCTTCTCCCAGCCAGGTGGGATCTTGAGATACCTCTCAAAATGGTGGGTATCCATCCCCCTTGAGCAGGGACGCCATGGTGTGGGGATAATTCCTTCTGACTCCCATCCCCTGGCTGGCAGCCCTTATCCATCCACCTCAGGGATGTCTTCTCCTGATAGCTGGTGAGGTCTGGCAGCCTCCAGCATTATGGGGATGAGAGAGGCAAAAAGTGTGCAGTCAGACAGAGAGAGGACTTCAGAGAGCCAAAAGTGGCTCAGTGGGTGTGGGAAAGTGTGTGGTTCAGGAGTCCTGGGTCTGTATAAAGCTGTAGAGACTAATGCCCACAGCTGCAGAGCAGTTTGGGAGATGTTCACCACCCAGACACACAGCAGTCCCCCAGACATGCCATGGCCTGGCTTTCATTCTGCCTACTCCATCAATAGCCGCAGGAATGTTTTTAAGCCAAGTAGGAGAAAGAAAGCTACTGTTCCTGTCTATACAAGGCTGAGCTGGATGGGATTTTGGGGGTAATTGCCTTGACAGCTTCAAGCACTGGGACTTTATGTGAGTTTCCACCAGCGCCTCTGCTCTGAACAATCACATACAACAAATCATTTTAATGGGTGCTCTATTTTATGGAGACATTTATAGCTGAAACGTATGAAAATAATTTAGGGGTTTTTTTTGTTTTATTTTAAAGTTAAATCTAAGGAGCAAAAACTGCAGGGAATTATGGTCTCATTTCATGATGAGGGGGGATGCCGGCAGATCCCCAGCGTGAGCTGATCAAAGGGTAGCATGCAAACGACAACTCGACAGCCGAAATTCTGCCCGAACTGATGCCAGTTGCCTTCAGTGGGTCAGCTGAGGGCAGGGCTTTAATCTAATCTTTCACTCACAGCCGCCTCTTGTTCCTGCTGAAGTCAACGGGAGTTTTGCCATGGGCTCCCTTGGTGGGAAGGCACCCCCTTGATGGAGCGCCCTGGGTGACTTCCAGTGGCTGACACGACAGCTAGTGGTGCTCAGCCAAGGCTGTCGAGCCATGTGGGCAAACTCGCAGAGGTCTAGCCGACTCAGCTGAGCTGTTGATACAGGGGCGTGCCCGATGCTCGTTGTCCCTGAAGGCTTGCATCCTTACGGGCAGGCTCTCAAGGCTAATAAATACTAAGAATAGGCAAGAAAAAGGATGACACGGCTGCATGGCGTTTGGAGGTGGGGGGCGACCCTCGGCAGTGCAGGCCCACCCAACGCAGGCGCTGCGTGGAGGCATGGTCTTGTCCCTGGTCCAAGAACAGTTGTAGGCAGAGGAGCAATCCCGTAAAAAGAAAGCAATGCTTGAAGGGAGCATGGACCAGTCTGGCTTCAACAGGAACCTGCTGATCCAAACCCCTCAGTAGGAAGAGTCCCATTCACTCCAGTCCAGCTTTTTTTTCTTGCTCAGCAGTTCCCAGTGAACCATCCATCATCTACACCATGAGGGTGATCCAGTCCTGGACACTTACCTCAGGCACCCAGAGCTGTGCGGTTTCGGCCACCCATTAGCTGGGTCTACCAAACCCCCTTTTCTCTAGAGGGACAACAGAGAGTTGAGCTATAATACTCAGCCCAAGCCTTTAGTAATTGGTGGTTTGAATTCCTAGTCACACTAGTTAAGGCTCCCACATCTGTCCTGCTGGTGCTTTCCAACTTGCGGTGCGTGTATAGCACGTAGGGTCATAGGGTATTGACAGCTTCTAAGTGAAGGTAAGGACAAGCTGCAGAAAGCACCTGGGGAGAATGGAGATGGGCTGAGCTAGATATGACAGATAGCTGTCACAGACAGGCTTTTCTGAGGCATCACCAGAGATGGGAAGTTTAAGGGAAAGTTTTGGGGAGATATGCAGAACCAAGATCCTTTCTCCATTCCTGAGAACTTGTCCCTTCCCCGCTTCTGTCTGCATTCAAGGAATTTGGTTTCTGCCCCAGCCTGACCAACCATGCAATGGAGTCCATGTCTTCATATTTTTTGCCTCCCTTGGCACCAGTATCTGCTCTGACAAGAGGACTTTTGCTGGTTGCTCTGAGCTTCCCTCAGCAGGACTCCATCCCTGGGCCAGCTGTAACCCCAACACACTGCTTCTCTTTTGGGGTCAGGAACAAATCAGTGGCTGACCTGCCTGGAGGATGGTCTCTGGTCGCTCCCCGAAGCCTACTGCAAGCTGGAGTGCGACACACCTCCTGCGGTGGCCAACGCCAAGCTCCTGGTCCCGCGGTGCCTGGAGGGGAACCACGACGTGGGCTCTGTCTGTCGCTACAAGTGCAAGCCTGGATACCACATGGCGGAGAACGCAGCGGGCAAGCCTAAGAAGTAAGTCTGTGGCAGATCTGTTATCACCATTTCCTTCCTCCTCTTCTCCCAGTGTGAGCAAGGAGAGAAGATGATGGTATGCTGGCAGTCTTGAAGAGCTGATTTGATAGATACAAGGCAGAGCAGCTTACTCTGGTCACGCAGATTTCTTGAGATACCAGAGGCATTCCCCTGGTTTAGGTGAAAGTAGGTGGGAAAAAGACACAAGCTGCTGTTGCGTGCACGTGTACCTTAAGTGCCTTAACATAAAGCACATGAGTTTTCCTGGGCACCTCAATGAACTTGTCAGCTGCTGAAAATTAAGCATGTACAGAAGTGTTTGTGGACTCTCAGGTAGTGAGATGTAATAAGATGCTGGAAGATTCCTGGAGCTGCTGTCTTTCCTAAAGGTGATAAAACATGGATCAAGGCACTGGGGGTTGTAAGAATGAATGACTGCCTTTTGTCAAGGTTAACATTTTGCCCCCTGCATGTCTTGGCTAAATTTAATCTCAAGCATTGGCATTTCAGTTGGAGAAGATTTTTCCCGATGCTTTGGGGGAAAAATTCCTGGTGATTCACTAGCCCTTGGCTCAGCTAATATCGTGACGCTGGGGGGTAAAGCAGCATTTTGTCTGCGACACCTCCAGCTGAAGTCCCTATTGGGTAAGGTCACTAAAGATTTCCTGGCACTGGCTGGGTCCTCCTCAGAGTCTTGATGCTAGCCCAAATCAGGTAATTATGTGCTAATTGTTTAATGCCCCCTTCCAGTTTTAATTGGATGCAGACTTCATCTCTACTTTGCTCTGGGGTAGGGTTGTTGTGTGCTGGGAAGCAGTTGCCAGATTTCTTGCCTTGTAATGAAGGAAGTGGTTTCTGTAAACAGCTTTTCACAGTTTTAGGAGCATTTCTTGGGCCAAGGGGAGCTAAGCAAATTATGATTATGGCTACAATCACATGGACTGCTTTGCAAACTGCAGAGCAGTTTGCGTGCCTGTGGCATTTCAGGCACTGGTCATGCAATCAGATCAATGCAGCTTGCAAAGTTAGGCCATCTCAGTCATGCAGCAGCGACTGCTGGTAAGAAGGATGCCCTCTGGGAGTTCCCGAGGCTCTTCTGATGTGTGACTTCTCTATGGGTCTGAACAGCCTGTGAGACAAGTCAAGGAATATCATGCAAAGTGGTTTACATTTTCATAGCAGTGCATGTTGACATAGCATTTTCACATTTGCTATTATCATTACTACTAATTCGTCTGACATCTTTGATGGTAGAGTACGTTCCTGTTAAGGTAAGAAAAAAAAAAAAAACATTAATAGAAGCAGAAACTTCATTGTTTTCTTATCATGCAGATTAACTGCTATGTGAGTGGCCTGATTCAAAGCAAAAGCCTTTCCTTGGAAGTGTAAATGTCGGTGTAATGTCTCATCTGGAGCCCTGCGTGTATACTCAGCATGAGTACAAACCCCTTGGCACATGTAGTGAGTAGCAGCTACTAGCCAGTAAGTGGGCCAGTCAGTTGTTGGATTGCTGGAAATCCTCCTGGTGTTTCAGCCCTGGAAGGCAGAGGATGGGAGCTGCCAGAGTGAGAGGTTGCTTTCTTTGTTCAGGCCAGTTTTGGAGAAAGCAAGTTGTTGGAGAAGTTGGTGGAGAGCTCTGGAAGGGGCCAGGACTGGTGGGAGTTGCAGGTTGCTGATGTGCTGGTGAGGGTGCAGGGTCTCAGCGGATGACTCAGATATCAGGTTTGGGGTTTTCTGAAGTCTTGCTGGGTTCTTTCTAGGTTCTGCAAACAGAGTTCTTGATCTATTGTCTCCCTGTTGTCCATCAACCCAGCAAGTACCAGCCTTGCTATAGGATTTAGTGTCATACAGGTGTTGATGGGCATAAGAAAGCAAGACTCTTTATGTGTACTAGATATTGGACAAAAGGCAGGCATGAGCCACACTTAACATGTGTATTTATGCTTTGTGATGGGAGGTCTTTGGTTCGGGCAGCATCTGTCCAATGGCAGCACCAACCCACCTACGTGGATCACATAGAGCAATGAACTGCCAAGGAGCAACGTTTGGCATCATCCAGGGCTGCAGCATTGAAAAGAGCTGGCCTGAAAGTCAGAGGTCAGATAATTCAGGGAAAAGGGGCATCACCCCTGCAGTGGTTCCTGCTGTTGCTTCCACCACAGAGTGCCGTCTGAAGCAGCTCTCCAACAGGAATATCTAGGACATCCTTTAGAGAAGCACTCTAATGCTGGGGGGATGCTCTCAGTTTGGGGACCAAAAAGGCCAGACCCTGCAGAACAGTTGTTTCACTTGCCCAATGCGGGATGATTCCTTGGAGAGAAAAGATTTTGGCTTCTCAAAGCTACTTTTGTAAGGGGTAAAGCCCTTTCTGCTAGCTTGGGGGAATGAAGCAAAGAACCACCAGGCACCCAGGTCTTTTCAGGTAGCTTTGAAAGTCTCAATCTGCGTTTTGACCAGAGATCAAGGGAGCCATGAGACAGCCCAGACCCTTGATGAGCTTCCATGGAGTTGCCAGCCCCTCTGCCTTGTCTCCCTGTTCAAAGACTATGGAGACCATGAAAGAAGGCAGGAGAATGAGGCAGAGAAAATGGACTGGAAGGAGTTAGCAGACCCAGGGCTGGAGATGTATCAGAAAGATTGCAGCATGCAAAGCAGGACAGCCTAGCCCTGGGAGCATCGGAGTTTAGCAGGGCACCGGGCCACGGTACGTTTGTGGTGGAGGCAAAGGTGTGGGGTGCTTGCTGCTTCTGCCCACATCTGGCCCCTTCCAGTTAAAAGGCAAACACCCGGGCAGCTGAGGGAGCCAAGCAGCCAGACAAAGAAAATACGGGCTGTCAACTAGACTCCTGTGTCACTTCCACGTCTAGGGTCTCTGATGAAGATTTACAGCCCAGGTCACCCAGGCTGTTTGGAGCACAGCAGCAGAGGTCCTACAAAGCTGATGTTGCTTTCTCTCAATTTACCAGCAAATCTCCCTGCTTCCCCCCTACTCTTTTTGAAGCTGTCGGTCTCCTGCCATGGGAGATGAGGCTTTAGGCTCATTTATCACCATTCCTGTACAGCAGACCCAGTCCCCCCAAGCTGGCCACCCCAGTACGCAGCCGGATCCCAGCCAGGCTCCTGCATGCTCAGCTCCTGGAGCTGGGTGAGCGCTCATGCCTCCATGTCAGACGCATCCCTTACTGGCCTCAGCTGTCTCCTCTGCCTCCTCTACCCATTAGGCATCAGCTTGCCTGGTTGGAGGGGGAAGCTTTGACTCCAATTTTCCTGGCTTCCTTGTTAATCCTTGAGAAATGCCGCTAACCCAGATCAGAAGAAGTTGGGGGGTCCGGAAATTTCAAGCTGCTATGAGGTTGTGGGGGATTTTTAATTTTTAATTATTTTTTTTTAAAGCCTCTCCCTTCCCTTCTCTGTGCCTTAATATAAACCGCTCGCTTCATACGTGCAGCAGTGGTCCACACACCACTTTCTACCCTGGGGTCAGCCCAGGCTATCTCTGTTTGAAGTTCCCCAGCATGGATGCTGGGGGGGGTGAGCCTCCAGAGCAAGGCAGTTTCTCCCCCCAGGTCTAGCGGGGGTGCAGGTCTGGGGAGAGGTGGGAGAGGCTGTGCACGGTGCCAGCTCCTGCTGGGGTCACTCCAACACCACATCAAGACGAGGAACCCTGGTGAAGATGATGGGGCTCTGAACCACAGCGTGCACCTGTGCAAACTGCGGCTCTTGTGGCATGTACTCCCTTGCAAGCTGTACAGCTGGATCACACCCTGCGTGCCAGGCAATTCAAGAAGGGGAAAATGCTACCCGAGGACCTGGACGTCCTCCATGGGTCGGTGTACCTCGGCACATGCCTTCGCTTGCCTTTACAGGTGGGCAAAGCGAAGCATTCAAACAGACATGGGAGGAGGCAAGTTCTGATGGGGACATCTTCAAAAGGCAGTGATCATCACCCCAGTGGAAAGGGTGAGCAACCAAGAAAGTTAAATTAGGGGCAGGCTGAAACCAGAGGATGCCCACAATGGGATCCACAGTTGCTCCTCCTCACCACCCTTCCAAAATAGTACGTAGTTGCAGTTCCCTTCAGTCAATTTAAGGCTACTGCTCTCAGGGTGACTTTGCAGCACCGCTTGCTGCTCAGGTGCTCCCACCTTGGCCACCCACACTCCCGGCGTGGTCTGGTGGGGAGATGTGTGCAGAGCTCTGTGCCAGGGGACCTGCCACATCCCATCTACTCCCCTGCCTGCCTCCCTGTTACCTGCTGGGGTCTGAATTCACCACAGCAGGAACCCCCTGACCCTTTATACAGTCTTTAGCAAAGACAGATCCCTGATTTCTGAAGGGAGAAGGGGAATCTCTAAGAGCTGCAAATATTTAAAAAGATAAGAATGTTTCAAAAAGCTCTAAAATTTCCCATTCAGGAGTTCGCAGCAGACATGTCATGGGGATGGCCACCAGCTCCTGCCCTAGGCCTGGCAGTGGAGTGCAGCTGGGGTCCCCTCGCTGCCCTGACCCTGCGCTGTGTGTTAGGGGGCAGCTGGGTGACCCCACGCAATGCCTGCTGCCGCTTAGAACTAAGGGGCAATTTAGTGTCTCCCCCCAGGGGTTTCTCTAACCCAGTAAAACACCCTTCCCCGTACCAGCGGCACACTATAAACTCCATAGCATGGCGCCTGGGGTCCTGCCTGCTGACATCAGTGGTGGGAGAGGGCAGGGGCAAGCAG
Organism: Anhinga rufa; assembly: GCA_013400875.1. NCBI lineage: Eukaryota > Metazoa > Chordata > Aves > Suliformes > Anhingidae > Anhinga > Anhinga rufa. The sequence goes on from VZTV01099246.1 coordinate 60,966, forward strand.
CTGGAGCAGGCTGTCTAGTAAAGGAGGACAGAAGGGGTGCGGAAAAACGTCTCGTTAAGGATGGAGCAATCACCACTGGCTCAGATAAAGCCCATCAGCGCTGTCAAAACCTGTGTGTCAAAGTCTGGGGTTGTGGTGACATGTCCTCTTCTGGGAGAGCAGCCCCCAGCCAGCCCCATGCCTCATGGGGTTTTGATGCCTCTATGTAAAAGATGTGGTGTCTCTATTGCTGCCAAGGACAGGAGACTTAAAAGTGGGTGGGCTCCACTCCTGGACTTTTTCTTCCTTTCTTTTTCATTGTTTTTTTGGCAAGTAGTTTGTGCCTGGGCTGTTTTAGCCGCACAGGATGGTATTGGTCTGCTGCAGTATGACAGCCCCTCGGTGAGAGTGGGATTGACAGATCTGGCTGGAGTACAGAGAGGAGCCTCAGGAGTAGCTGAGCGTAGGCCAGCAGGATTTTACTGGTGGAGGCTCATTCCATCCAGCAAAGTATGTAGCTACTGGCGGTGGGACAAAGCAGCCCAGGATCCGCAGGGGAATGGTTATGGGGCACCATGAGAGGCAGGGAGCAATGGTGTGATGAGTGCAAGCTAAAAACATCCATTACTCCTAAATCAGTGTGATCCCCCAGCACGGGGCAGAAAAGGTTGAGTGTGGGCTGTCTCTTCAGGAGGACCTGCCCGTGGTAAGGGGTAGGATGGCACAGGAAAGCCCCATGTAGGGCGGCTTGGTTGTGCTCCAGGAGAGATGTCTCTAGGCTGCTTCTGCTACTGTGGGATGCTTGGTACAGCCAAGGCGGGGTGTCTTTGGGGTGCTGCAGCCCAGCCTGGCATCTGTGTTTCCCCAGGAAGTTCCTGAAGGTCCAGTGCCTGGAGAGTGGGCAGTGGGAAGAGGGGCGCTGCGTCCCCGTGGTGTGCGAGCCACCCCCTCCTGTTTTTGAGGGCATGTACAACTGCACCCGGGGCTTTGAGCTGGACAGCCAGTGTGTCCTCAACTGTGAGCCGCAGGGACAACAGGTGAGTGACTTGGGGGGGAGGCAGAGACTGGCCAAGCGTTGTGCTTTAGAGCACCTGAAAACAGCAGGGCTCCTTGTGCCCCGCTGTGCAGGGGGGCCCTGCGGCAACTTGGCCATCCCCAGGCTGTTTGTACTACCAAACAGCAGCCGCCCTGCACACCCAAAGCTTTTCTTGCTGGACACTAGCCATGGCACAGGGTACACCACTGCCTGGGGATGCTCTCCTGCTCCCTGGTGACCCTTCCAAAAAGCAGCAGTCCTAAGCAAGCCTGTTCGTCTTGAGTGAAAAGGGTCAGAAAGCAAAAGTAGAGGGTTTCAGTGGGTTTTGGAATCTGCTGAGAATGCATTTGCCTGGGATGATGGGCAGGCTTGCCTGGGGATGGAGGCTGCTGCCTGCCAGGCTCTTCCACCCAGGCTTTGCACCTCACCTGCTGGAAGGGTCTGGTGGTCAAGAGAAGTGCAGTCGATTTACCTCCGGTGGGATCCAGCAGCATGTGGAAAACAATTTGCTTTCTGGTCAGTAGTGCTAAGCATACATAGGCTGGACCAGACGGCTGCCACCTAGCTTGCCCCAGAGAACTTCCCTCTGGATTTCCCTGCAGGAGGGGGGTCCTTGCATTTTGCTCCCCCCGGAGCTGGGCAGTGGCCAGGCAGGGTGAGCCCTGCTGCTGCTGCTGGTAGTAACGCTGCCTGCTCTCCCTCTGCTTTGTAGGTTCCTATCGTCTGCACCAAGGAGGGCTTATGGACAGAGGAGTTCAAACTGTGCGAGAGTTTACGGGGCACCTGCCCGCCACCCCCAGAGCTGAATTTCGTGGAGTACAAGTGCAAGCAGGGGCACGGCATAGGTGAGGGCAGAGGAAAGCTAAACAGAAAACCAAACCTTATGTTGACTCAGCCCTCCTAAAGAGCTGAAAGTCACGATGACTCTTCTTCTTGTACCTATCCCCACTAAATCTATGACAAAAAAATCCTAATTTCTCTTCCATCCTCTTTCTAAATACAGAGCCAGGGGGTGGCTTTAGCCCTGTGCATGCCTTGGTTGTACTCATGGGCAAGACTCAGGGCTAAAGCTGGTTCCAGTGTAAGCATCTCTCTTTTCAAAAGGAGCAGGGACTGGTCTCTAGGGCAAACCCAGCCCTTTGCAGTAATTTTCCTGATCTCTAGCCCTCCATCCCCCCTGCTGAGGTCTCTCCACTTGTTACTACTGCTGATGTTTGCTGGGGTAATGTGGCAGGTCCTAGATAAAAGCCGCAGTGACAATCGTGTGTAACAGGGCACTTTCACCAGATGAGGGACCACATCATCCATTTCTTTTTCCAGGACTTGGTCGCTTGATGCTTTCAGGGAAAGCTGTAATGCTCAGTCACAGTCGTTGCATCCCGCTGGACAGGATGCTTGAGCAAAGCCCGTATCGCTCTGAAGCAAACACACCAGTCATCAGGTCTGATCAAAACAGGCTGAGGCGAGTCTAAGGGCAGGACCTGCTAAGGTTAAGCAATGGACAGACCTGATGTAAGGCTGGGGTTAGGGCTGGGATCCACCTGGTTTTCCAAGGTGGTTTTTGCAGCTTTTTTTTCTTCCTGGGCCATAGGAAGGCAGTGGGAATTCACATGGTAGAAAACCTATGTAAGGTGCTTCCTAACATGTCAACAAACATTCCATAGTATTTGGGCCAGACTTATTTTCTGCCATCAGAGCTTAAATCTATCTCTTAGGGCATGTTCAATTTTCCCCTCATCGGGGAGAAGGGAAGCGGCCACAACTCCTGTATGCTCTTTCATAATTCAGGATCTGGGGAAGGAATTGTCATGCTAGGTTGGGAGGAAAAGGGTCTCCTCTATGTCTGCCTCCTACTCTCAGTAAGGAGCCTGCACATTTGGATCTGGTGCCCTCCTGTAAAACATCATTGCCTGATTCCTGATAAAGTCCTCAAGGCTCCTCTCTCCTCCCGCAGGTGCTGTGTGCATACCTTCCTGTATCATACCTCCCAGCGACCCTGTCATACTGCCCGAAAACGTGACTGCTGAGACTATGGATCACCGTCTGCAGCCCACCAGAGTCCAGGTAAATGGGGAGGTGGATTCCTCTAGCAGGGGGTTCCCTGGCAGCATAGAGGGGACCCCCCCCCCTTCCTCTTTATCTGGTGTTTTTAACCAAAATCTCTTTGCCTTGGGTGAAGAAGGGTAAGACTTGGAAAGACAGGCAGCATAAAAGAGCTCAGGGCTGGCTGACCCTCTCCAGGGAGCTGCCCAGGCTGCAAGCTTTGGAGGTTCTTGCTGCTCCCCATAACCAGACTCTAGTGCTGAGGTGGTCCTCCCTCCCACCACTTCTTCCTCTTCTTCCCTCCCCTGCAGACGCTACTGTACAGCCTCCTGCTCTCCCGTACCAAAGTTCAGCATAAGTTATCAGCTCCCAAGCCAGCTTTCAAGGACTTGCAGGATACCACAATAAATGAAGTTAAATGCAGGAATCCCACTGATGTTTCAGGACATGCCGCATGCCTAAACCTGCTAAGCTGCTGCTGTTGTCAGCCAGAGTGCTGGGAGAGCAAAAGCCACCCCTGGCACGGCGTGAGCCTGGGTCCCCGATTACCTGGCAGCAAAGATGCAACCCCAGGCAGGCATCTCCCTGCCAGGGAGGAGGCAGGGCACTGTCAGCTTAAGGATATCTCCAGCTGCCATGACCCCCTGGCCAGCCGGTTGCCTCTGCTGCTGGAACGGGGGAGCCTTTCACCTCCCCATCTCTTACTCATTTTGTAGGGAAAACAGCTCAAATAGCTCAAATAGTTTGGATCCTCACAGCACAACTTTCCCAAAAAGCAGCTCCACTGGGGTAATATTTCTTAAAATAAAAATGAGATGCATAAGGAAGGAGGTGGAACAAAGTAAAGCAAACAATCTTCTCAGGAGCCAGCGCTCCCATCCAAATGCTTTCCCCTCCTCCTGGGAACCCGCAGGAGGCCCAGCATCGTGCCTGTGGATACTACTGTACGTCGCCTTGAATCAGACCCATGACGGATCGCTGCCGGGGGGTGAGGACGCCCGGGGCATGTGGGATGGTTAAGCACGAGCCTTGGAAGGAGTCCTCGCCTTTGAGGGATCGGATGGCTTGGCCCATCGAGGCGGTGGTGTTCGGCTTCCCTTTCACCGCCGCTGCAGGCTCTCGTGCAAAGGAGGCATTTTGCAGAGAGGAGGAGGAGGGAGGGGGTTGTTATTTTAAGAAGCGGTGCTCCCCCTTGCCAGGAGCTCTCTCCCTGGACCGTCTTGTTTTCCTCTCTGCCCCAGCTCCTGCCTCTGCTCCCCGCTTTGCTCCTCCAAGCCTCCAACAGCTTGCCATTCCTGGGAGCTGCCGTGCTCCTGAGGTGATGGAGAGGATGGGCTGAACCACACACGGAGCTGCAGAGGCCACTTGGGGAGGGCATGGTCTTGTTTTGCTTTCAGCTCTGATTCATTGCATCCTGCAGCCAAGCAGGTTTGTCCTTCTGCCCTTATTTCCCAGCCTGGAATATGAGTATACTAATATGAGTATGCTAAAATGCCCTTCAAGTTGCACAACAGCCATATGTGAACCACCCCAGTAGGGTTAGGATGCAAAAATCCTCTGGGCTGTGCAGGAATCGGCCAGCTTGGCCAGCATCCCCAGCCTCTGCCCCATCTGACGGTGGCTCCCTCCAGGTCTGCCTTCCCTGCACTGGCTGAGGATGGGCCAGGACCTCATCCTACCCCAGCCCCATCACAGGCTTGACTGAACGTGCAGCAGAAGGACCTGTGGCAGGTCTGTGTGGGCAGAGCTGCCCCATCCCCAGCTGCTGTGCCACCTGGGAATGCTGGAGCTGGTCTGCCTGCTGCTGGGAGGCTGGGAGAAAACGTATGTGCCCCTCTGTGTGGCTCCTGCGCTGTGAAGGGCATCCTAGGACACTTTCGCAGGCCAGCCGTTGTTTTATGGGGCCTCAGATTTCAAAGTCTGCCTGAGCTTTACAAGGAGGAAATTGCATGTGCGGTGGGGCTTTTCTTCCCCCTGTGTAATCATGAGTGCTCCCCACAAACCCCCGCTGAATGAGCGGGACAATGCATTCCAGCGTGATGAAACCGAGCCCTTCACATCTCGCTCTTGTGTCCAGTTGGCTGCAATAGCTGAGTTCGTGCCTCATAAATACCAGCCTCAGCCCCATGAGTGAACGTGAGTCTGGTGTATCTGCTTCAGGCCAGGTCTGGGGAGGTGAGTCCTCCCGGGACTCGGGGCCTGAGCAAGGGTCAGTGAGCAAACTGATGCAGGCACCGAGTGATGACTGGCTGAGACCCCCATCCCGTATGGGCGAGAAGCTGATGAATCCAGCATCGTGCAGAGAGGTGATGGCAGACTCAGCCTGTCGTGGCCCTGGGTGGCTTCCTCCCAGCAGCAGCCTGTGGCCGAGTCAGACACTGTGAGGAGGCACTGCCAGCCAAATCCACTTCTCTGGTGGCCCCTGACATCTTCCTTTGTCTGCTCTGCTGTGTATCTATATACATCTACGTAGACATGTGTGTGTCTACCTAGCCTCTGCCTTGAACAGTGTAACCTGGTTTATTGGTGAACCAGGTGCAGCTGCCTTGGGTTCGATGGGCTTCAGAGGGCTTCCCACTGGGCAGAGGTGCAGGGAGGGTCCTGGGAGTGCCCCCGCTGTTCTGCACGGCGATGAGTAAGGCAGTGCTGTGAGAGACTCTCTACCTCCAGAAAGCACTGATGGCTGTTGCTCTCCTTCTGCCGCCTCACCTAACAGCTCTTTTCTCCTTCCTTCCTCAGCATATTGTGTGTACGGGCAGGCTGCGGTGGTACCCAGACCCCTCTGTCATTCACTGCATCCAGTCTTGCGAGGTAAGAGCCCCCTGCCCCCAGTATGAGCTGCCTGCTCCTTGCAGGATTGCTCCTGGCAATGGAGACTCGCTCCAGCACAAAGCCGGATGGCTTTGACTTCATGTTTGCTCCGAGCTGGGCCAGGTCTTGCTGGCTGAGCAGAGCGAGCATCCTTGAGTAAGGTCCCCCACAGCCAGGGCGATGCTGGGGAACAAGAGCTGCAGAATAGCCTATTTCTCTCCTTGCCTGTTTCTTCTTGGCTAGCCTGGGAAGAATGTTCTAGCAAAAGGATTTCACTGGCAAGGGGTATCCCCAAAAAGCCCATGCTGACTCCAAGCCTGAATATTTCCTTAACCAGAACCGCAGTTCTAGAGTAACGTGGATCCAGAAAAGCCCTGCGTGACTCACACGTCCAACCAAAACAACTAGGATTTCCAGCCTTGTACATGCAAAACAAACCACTCCTGAAGAATCTGCAGACAAAGAATTCCTTGCAGAAATCGGTTAGCTGCTCATTTCACTTTGAATAATGACCAGGCAGAAGAAAATCATAGGCAGCCTGGAGTCAGTTCACAAAGGAAATTAAAAATAGGCAGTCTTTGTCAAGCACTAGTTGTTATTATGATTGAGGATAAAAGGAAAAAGGGGGGGTATTTTGGAATGTTGTATGCTGAAAATTCGGGATTTTTACCAAAAAAGAAAATGTAAATGAAGTTTGCACACCAAAAATAGCTTTGGGTTTTGCTGATTATTTTTTTATGTGCTCATTTCAATGCAAATGATTGCTTTTGCTCACCGGTTCTGCCTAGCTCAGCTCTTTGCTGACTGAAGTGTGGGAGAAAGGGCGATGTTACAGGGGGCATGGCCCCAGGAAGGAAACACTGCAGTCAACAGAAGGTGCAGCAGCTATTTCCCAAACTCGATGGCCGTGTTGTGTGTCTCTACTGCAAGGCATGGGCTGCAAGAGTAGGGGCATTGTGTGTTGTGTGCTAGAAAGGTGTTTGATGGTTGAGTGCTAGAGCTTAGTGATGGATCCTCTGGCATTTTGGGAGCTCCAGGTCTTTCTAAACTAATTCTTATAGCTCAGCTTTGTGGCAATGTATTTGAAGTAGGATGGGCTTATGTGGAAGAGCAGTCCAAATGGTTGCGGTGATCCTATCTGTGGTTCTCCTCCTAGCAAGGGAGAGTAGCTCTTTGTGCTCTCTGGGAGTGAGTCCTTCCAAATAAGAAACAGATGGGGTGTGAGGTGTTCCTTCTTCCCTTTCTGTGCAGCTCAGGTGAGAGAAAGCTAACTCAGGTGTGAGGTTGCTCCAAGCCTCTCCTCCTCTATGGTTCCTGCACCTCACCTTGGGTCTGTGTTTTCAGCAAGAGGTCCCAAAGGTAATGATGAAAAATGCCAGTATGTGTGTGCATGAGAGAGAGAGCGACAGATAGACCAACTAGCCGAAGTCCCAGCATCTCACAGTAACAGTCACTGCCTTCTCATTGGCAACCCAAACACGCTCACAGCCAACATGACCTCTTTTTGTTCCTGGGTGCTTGTCATCCCCTTTTACTCTTAGAAAGCAATCCTAATCCAAGCCTTAGCATACAGGAGCTTAAGCAAGCCAAAATCTCGCGGTGTCCTATCAGAAGATGGAGAGTCCACGCTTTTCATCACCCTTGTAGACTTTTAATGCCTTTTCTGGTTTCAATTAATCTTTCATTAGGAATGACCAAGCAGTACATACTCTCCCAGCTGAAGTCTCACCAAAGCAATGCACAAAGCTTCCTTTTGCTGGAAATGTCTCTTTTGATAGGACCCAGGACTATATCTGTTATTTCTGCAGTTCTGTCTGGCAGCTCAGAGATATCCTGAGGTCAGCAAGTACACCCAGATCTTTCTCTACCTCCTTTGTTGCCAACTGATGAGCTCCAAGCTAACAGCAGATGTTTTACCATGAGTACAAGAGCTTGCCCTTCGATTTTATACAAATTAATGTCATCCTGTTTCTCTCTCTAGTCCTTTGGGTCATCTAACTATTTGTCAGATATCCTGATCTTCCTCTGAACAATGCCTTCTTCCTCATTAGCAATTTCGTCAGAACAGGCCTATTTTTAAGGTCACAGTCTCTCACTGTAATACTAATGAAGATTCATCCTCAGATAGTTTCTTTCACCCTAATGCTCTCCTCCTTGATACAGCTCACAGCTGCCTCCTCCCTGTTCTCTTCCTCCTCACTTCTTACATACATGTTTTTGATTATTCTTTTCCTTGGGTTTTCTTCTATGATGCTGCAGGTTGTTAAGGTTGGACTGATAAGCCAAGCCTTCCTAGATAACATTTTTTCACATGTGTTTTTATAGTAGCCATTGTCTTGCTGTAAAGAATAACTCTTACCAAAAGTGTCTCATTCAAAGTATTGCTCTGGGAGCTGCTGCTTGGCACTGGGAAGAAGGGAGGTGTTACCAGTCCCCTCCTTTGACCACAGAAAATGCCCTGACTGCTGTGTCTGCTTCATCTGCGCCGGCTTCCACCCTCATTCCTATTCCTCTCCTGCCTCCATCCTTCTGACTAAAAGCACTGCAGTTCTCAGAGGCCATTTCACTTGGGACCCAATCTTTTGCAGGATATGGAGACATCAGGCAGCAAGAGTTGGGTAGAGATGGAATATAACCTGTAATCTGTCTTTGCTGTGTGGTGCCCCCCTCACATCTCCTTTTCTTGTTCTCCACTTCATTTACCTGCACGAGAAATGTTCTGCCCCTGCAGAACATACCCCCAGCTGGGTCTGACGTTGTTCAGCTTGACTCGCCATGTCTGTGGGACATCTTAGTCCCAGGTTCCTCGTCATTTCGCAGTAATCCCTCACTGTTGGCACCTCCTACAGGAGCTCAGCCTCTGCTCTCCACTGGGCAGTGAGATGCTCTTCCAGTGGACTGTCCAGGTCACCTCAGGTCCGAGTCACCCCTTGGAGATGTCGTCGTCTCTCCATTGACTGCTAGGCATGTGTTGGATGAGTAAGCTTTCTCATCTGGACGCCTCAGTGAGGGGATCAACCACACATAAAAGAAATCCAGGCCACCTGGCTGCTCATACCGTCTCTCCCTGGTGGAGTCGCTTTGGGCTGGGGCTTGGCAGCAGTAGCCAAGCCTCAACCTCCCCAGCCTCAGCTGGAGCCCTGCCTCGCATTGGAAAGTTCAGGTCACTGTGCAATGGCATTAGAGAGATTCTCACTCATCTTTATTGTATGCTGGCAGTGGATCAGCGTGCCTGCTCATCCCTCTCGCTCCTCTCCCCACCTCCCTTCACTTTCCATTAATCTGGTCGTCCATCTGCCTCCTGGTCTCTCGCTGTGCCTTGCCAAGTTCCCCATCCCTGGAGTGCGGAGGCACGTAGCTCAGCGGGCAAAGGAGGGAGGGATGCAAACCCTTCCAGGAGCCCGTCAGGAATATGAGTTAGCGCCGAGCGCGCTTTGCCTCTCAAGGGCCAGTGGAACATCTTATCCCCTGCCATCAGTAGAAAAACATATGGCAGCAACAGAAGGGGCTTGGGGCTGGGTGGAGGGGAATGGAGGAGAGAAACCCCTCCTCCCCGATGTGGTTTGGGAGGAGGTGGTAGTGGTCCTGGTGGTGTGCTCAGCTGCTAGGAGGGAGGTGTTTGCAGCATCTGGGACAGGTTCTCCCAAGCCATCCCGAGGTGACCAGCTGTCAGCTATCACAGAATTACAGAACGGTGGGGGTTGGAAGGGACCTCAAGAGGCCATCTCATCCAGCCCCCCTGCGTGAGCAGCACACCTAGAGCAGGGGGCACAGGACCGCGTCCAGGCGGGGTTTGAATGTCTCCAGGGAAGGAGACTCCACAGCCTCCTCCTGTGCTCAAGAACAAGCAAGGCTGTTGACTTCAGAGGAGGAGACAGCATGTACCGTGATCCAGGCTGCTCCCTTGGACTATTTCTGCCATGGTCCAGAACAGTCCATGCATGAGTATGGCCAACACTGGCTGCTATAGAGCATCTCTTAGTCTGTGCAACTCACCAGCTCTGCTCCCCTCTATCTCCCAACATCATGCAACATGCTGACTTTTCCCCACCTCCAGCTCTGTTTCATCATTGCATGCAGGTAGCATACGTTTAATTGCAAGGGATTTAAGGCAGCATGCTTTGAACAGAGGACCAGCAGGCAGAGATTCATGCTGGTATGGTAGGAGTTGGACAAGAGCTACTACAGCTGTGGTCTGCCTTGTAGGGTAGCAATTCCTTCTCGATGTGACTCAGTGCCTTCTCTGGTTGAGGCTGGCTTTGCTGTGCTTCGCTCTGAGCGGCCCTGCCTGCATGCTGGGGGAACATGCAGAGACCTTGGCTTCAGGTTTCTACTTCACACCCTGGGTGAAGATTGGCCATACCAGAAAGCTGTCGTGAGCTGCTGGGAATTTCTCAGGTCTTCCCCACATGAGGACACGGTATTGCTGCCCTTGCGAGTGCTGCTGGTCATGTTATCATGATCATAAAACACTAATGTGTTCCCTGTTTTATGGTTTTCCTGCAGTATTACAATGGAAATTATGAGATAGGGGTTGAAGTGTGTTTGTGGTAGCAAGTTATTCTCCAATCTCTTGATTCACCAGGTAGTCAGGGACCCCAGTGGATCATTCCCACCAACATGCACAAAACCCTCCCTCGGCATGACTGTGGCTTGTGTCCAGTATTTGTCAGCCAGAATTAACCCCTTTGAAGGCATATGCAATAGGGATGGTGGGAAGTCTCATCTAAAATCAGGGTCCTGCTGTGCTTTAATGTGGCGGGAGACAGGGTGCGACTCGCTCCTCGGGCAAAGCGCTGCAGCCGGGGTCCAGCTGCAGGCAGCTGCCTCTGCTCCTCACCATCAGTGGGGCTGGGGCCCCTTGATTGCCCCTCTTCCCAGAGCCAGGAGCTCTGATTTTGTATCATGGCAAAGCTCAGTGCAGGAAACCAGGCAGAAGCACCATGCTGGTGGGATGCTCACTCTGGGAAAGAGATCCTTTTCTGCTCTCCTGGGGCTAACAGCAAGGAGGACTACAGGCACCCCAGCTTCTCCAAGGAGACCCTCTAGAGCAACGAGGTACCTCAGCATGGCCAGAATTTAAAGTCAACCTCTTGTGATGCTCACATCATCATTATCTGATCTCCTGTCCCTGTGAGAGTGTTTCATGATACCTTTATCCAGTCTGTACTCTTCTGTCTGTCATCTGGCTTTGAAAATGTGGAGACGATCCTACTGGATGTGGTTGCTGTGCTTGTAAGCAGGCAAGAGGCAAACCACGTGACTGCTATTCCTTCCAGAGTCTTGCCAAAGCCTACGAGCTCATGTGATCCAGGTGACCAAACAGGACTCGATGAGTTTGCCCTAGATTCTGGTACATTCAAATTTCGGATAGTACATGATATGTTGGTCTCCACATCTCAAGAGGATGCAGCGGAACTGGAACAACCAATCAAAATGATAAAGGGGATGCCACAGCTGCCCTTCAAGGAGACCTTAAACCAGCTGGGACTCTTCAATCTGGAGAGCAGAAGACTTCTGGAGGCTTTCCAAGTCACAGAGGTGCTGGATAAGATGAATGCAGAGCTGGGGAGCGCTCACTGAGACTGGCAAAAGGGGGTTGTTTCAAACAGGTGAAGGAAAGTATTTTGGACACAGCGAGCACTCAACTCTGAAACTGCCTGCCACGTGAGGCTGCAGGGCTGAGTAGTATCTTTAAGTTCAGAAAGGGATTAAACAAGTTAGTGGACGTCAGGTCTATAAACAGATACTGAAAGGACCAGGCAGGGCTAGACCTTCCACCATGCCTAACGCAGCAAGTGTCGATAGTGGGGGAGTACAAGGAGCATGGACTGCAGGTAGTGGTCATTTCTGAATCAGACCTGGCCCCTGAGGGGAAAGACCGTCATGCTGGGGAGGTGGGAGACAAGATGGGGAGTTCTCTACATACCTGCTGGGTATATTTTCATGCTGCTCTTGACATGAGCAACATGGGCTGCTTAGCATGGGATATAGCCTTTCAGGGGATGAGCCCAAAGAAATTTATTCCTCTTCCAAAAATCTCAGCTGAGGCATACTTTTCCTAAACTCTGAGAAGTTCTCTGTCCCCTGCACACACGTGGAGTGTGATTGTAGAAACTTTATTTTCTTAAGAGACAAAGCAAACAGAGGGAAATAAAATGATCACACGTCAGCATGGTGCAAGGACAGGTGCAGCTCTCCTGCCTGCAGGGACAGGCTCACAGAGCCCCAAAAGATGTGAGCTTTTTGGCACTAGAAGGTCCACAGGCACCACACCAGTGGTGGTGAAGACCCAAAGAGGTGGAAGCAGCCTCAGGTCTCCCAACCCTTGGCTGTGTAGGCTGGCCCGCACTTGGGATACCCCAACCTATGGCTACTTCTCCGCCCTCTGCAGCTCAGGTGCCATCCCTCCACCCCTGTGCACATCCCATTTTCCCCTCTCCCAGCGATCACAGTCATGCCGCCGGTGACACAGACAGAGAGAGTGGAAAGCTACTGAAAGCACCCACTGAAAAAAAATCAATGAGTCGCTTCTGATAATAAACAAACTTCCCCAAGTGTAGCCCAGCCAACTGCTCTTCCAACACGAATATTCATTCCCCTTCAGCTCCTTCATCCCTCATACATTGTTTTTCTTTCTGTTTAAGATCTGTAACAAGAACTTGGCAGAAACCAGATACAAGTGGGTCAGGAGGCCCTTGTGGTTTTCAGGGCTTGTTTTCCATAACCCGTTCTATCCTGCAACATATTTTGCACAAATGGCTTGGCAGGAGATCTAATCCATGGCAGCAGGCGAGCTGCTGAGGGCAGGATTACAGGCCAGTGCTTGTGGCATGGGAAGCCCTGGCTTCTCTCGTGTGCGTAACAGCAGCCCTGGGAATGGTCATCGCTGGGGACCCATCTCCGGGAGCCACCCTGCTTGCCAGGAGCACTGTTGACACATGGCATCTTCCTGTGCTTGCTCTTTCCTGCTTCTGGTTTTCTTCCCCTGCTAGCGCTGAGATCAGGGCATAAAAAGGATGAAGCTAAGGACCCTGCCATGAATACAGAGATGTATTTATTGAAGCAAAGATTTGCTCTGATGTGGTGTTTATGTACACCAGCTTTCCATCCCTCTCTTTACTTTTGTCCCCATGGACTGCGCAAAGCCCTTTCCAGACCACTGTCTGCTGAGGCGTGGGGGCCCTGAGGAGCAAGGCACAGAGCAGGACAGGGGAGAAGAAATGCATCCTCATTCAGTAGCCCAAAGTGCCACATACTCACTTCTGCAGCAGAAGTGAGTCCAAACCAAATCCTGGCTGGGACACAGAAACATTTTCAGGCATAATGAAGGCGAGGACCTGCTGTCCCAGTATAGCCATCTACAGCAGCATTCAGGCTGGAGACAAAGCAGCAATCTAGCCTCTGTGATCTTCATACCCCTTCAGACACTGATCCTGCCCGAACTCAGTCTGGACTGATTCAAACAGGGCACAGATGTTTGCAGGAAATCCATGTCCAGAGGTCCGCCTTTGTCCTGAAGAACGCCTAGAGCTGCACACCGAGACTGCTGGGAGGTGGGTTGATGCTTGCCTTGGGCACGGCAGTACAAGTGATGGCATATAGGCTGAAACCAGACAGCAGGATGCTGCTTTCCAGCCCGTCACCCCTTCCTTGAAACATTCCTTAGAGTACGTGGAGTGCTTTCTCAAGCAACAAGCCTTGGTTTTCTTAGTGAGGCTTAGAAGGATGTTGGAGCTGGAGCAGATGTTCCTGAAGACCTGAGCTGTGATAAAAGCAGTCTGCACACTGAGCTGATGACCGAGTGGCTCAGGGACACCAGCAAGTTCAGAAACAACTAGTGTTGCTTCATTTTGCTTTCTAGCCTTGTCTGAGGGGATGGGGCAGGTCTACGATGCCTCCTAGCAAGCCATCCTGCAGGTATGTGGCCCCAGAGGACGCCCACCATGGTTCAAAAGGAGCACAGGAACAGCTCAGGGGACACCAACTAGGAGACATGAAAATAATGGATGAAGTGCGGGGTCTGTAGGCATTTGTTTCTCTTTTCTTCAGACCACTTGGTCCCAGGTGCCTCTTGCCAAATTTCTAGAGGTCTCTTCCTCTGAGGGGTGCTTGCCCTGCCTCCCTTGCCGCGATGGGCCAGGTAGCGCTTGGAATGGCTCAGGGCAGCAAGGCATCCTAAAAAGCTTTTTGAGCAGAAGCCAGCCCTGTTCCCTCTCTGTCCCCCTCTGTGTTTTTTAGAGCTGATTTCTTCCTTGCGTGCCGGAGAGCCTCAGGAAGGACAGAGGGAAAGTGAATGTGCCTGGGGTGTTGAGGGGGGGGAGAAAAGAAAAAAAAAAAAAGACACACTGCAACAGAGAGAGGGCCAAGAAAAATATTTAATCCAAACAATGAACATTGTCGTTTCCTCCCACAGTCTGCATTCCCAGTCAACTTCCCTGGGCAAGCAGGGGAAGCCAAGAATGGCCGGGCTCTCTGCCTCACCAGAGTGAGTGTGTGTGTATGCAAGGAAAGGGATGTGTCCTGAGGACACTGTGCTATAGCATCGCTTTAGCCACGTCTGCGGCTGAAGGGACTGACACCAGCCCCAGTTTTCTGTAGGGAACCAGTGGTTTGGAGTGATGCTGGAGGGATGTGGATAGGGATGGGAGAGGGAATTTCCCCCAAGCTGGGGTGGTTGATGCATAGGGGCTTTAAGTGAACCAGACTTTTAACAAGGCTTTGGGTACTCTTCAAGTCTTCCCAGGGACCTCCCAGAGCTTTCTGAAACATCTTGGCTAGTGGCTGAGGTGGGAAGGAAAGAAGGAAGGAAGGAAAGACATCCAGCAGGGAGAAGCTGCCCTCTGCCTATCCCTGGCCAAGGGCTGCTGCAGCTTCTTCGTGCTTTCCTTTCCCCAGGCGCCCCTGCCTGCTCCCCCTGCCACGTGCAGTGGCTTCTGCCTGGGACGTGGCTTCTCATGCACATCTTAGACCCCTGAAGCTGCAGTGGTCTCCAGCCCTGGGGCAGCTCAAGGTACATGTCCCGTGGGTCTGTGAGCCCTGGTTTGGGCTGACAGTCCTCTGCTGCCAAATGGGCAAGGGTTCCCAGCTATGCTAGGTGAGAGCCTGACCCTGGCTACTGCTGCTTTCTCGTTCCTGGTGCTGAGCACACGCTGAAGCCTTTGGGGCCTTGCTCTTGAAGACCCTGCTTCTGCTCCTGGAAGACCATGTGCACAGCGAGGGGAGACCTTTCTTCAGCAGAGGTTTATTACCCTGTCCTGTCCCTGTCTCCCTGCTACGCTGCCTCTCTCCGGTCTCCTCCAACTGAGCTTTCCATCATTAATGACTCACCCATCGCAAGAGCAGAGTTAACAGCGGCGAAGCTGATGCTCGAGGTGTGGGCCTGACAGCAGGGCAGCTTTTCCAGGGCTGGTCCTTGCCTCTCTCCCCGGCTGAAATGATGGTGCCCCTGTTCCTCTGGGGCTGCTTGGAGAGTGGCAGCTGAGAAGGACAAAGACACCTGTACTTCCTCAGCTGCAGGGTTACCTGTGGTCATCTCAGCATGCAAAGGGTCAAAGGCCGATGCCCAAAGTACCGATGCCCAAAGGGAAGGATGAAAGGACAGCAAAATCCGTGCTGACTTAGAAGCAGCATGAAAGCAAACTATACCCCCTCCTTGGATGGGATGAGGACAGTTGCAAAGCCCAGGACCTACGCAGCCTCCCGAAGGCTGGGGAGAACATTTTGCTTATTAAGGCTGGACTTGACCTCCTGAAACTGGGATCTGGATTTTCTTTAGCTGTGGGCAGATTGAAACTGCAAGCACTTTCCATCCCAATGGCAGTGCAGGAGAGCCTTTCAGCTCTTTGGTTACACAACTGGCCAGGTGCATCCTGAATGTTTTTTTTTTTTTTTTTTTTTTCCACCTTCCTCCGAAGCATCTGGAACAGGTCATTGCCAAAAGCAAGGTACCGGGCTTTCAGGTCTGCTCGGCCAGAGCAAAACCTGCATTCCTGGGAAATAACGCTCATCAAGCACCCATGATGCAGCAGCAAAATATGTACAATACTGATGGCATCTATGATTGATTCTTTGTGCTCTGATTTTCCCTCACTCTGTCGCACCCATTCACGCTCTTTCGCAGTGAATCAACCCACATATAAGGTGGATTAGAAGAGAAGTGTCTGGACTGTGCCCGACTCCCTGATGGCACTGGGGGCTCCCCGCCGGGCAGGACGCCAGCTCTGGGGACGGAGCCAACCAGCTGAGCCCCGACCCTGGGGGACTCTGCAAGGACGGTGGAAAAATGCTGTGCGCAAATGCTGTTCCCTGCACAGCATGTCTCGGCAGCCTCGAGAGAAGCAGCACTACCAGCCCCTCTGAGATGCTTCTGCCTGGGATGCGGCAGGATCTAACCAGTCCTTTCTCACGTCTCTCCTTTGCCTACAATATTTTTCCCTCTTTTTTTTTTTTTAAACTTAATTTTTTCTCTTTTCATTCGTGCTTATTCCCAGCTTTCAGACCGTGTGGTTTTTTTAGCCTATTTAAATTGCCAAGCACTTGATTCGCGGTTACTATTTTTATGCTGGCAGCGCAGGGCTCTGGCCCAGCAGTGCCAGATGCTGCACCTCCACGTGCTAACACATGCCCCGCTGAAGCTTCTGTCTCAATAAACAAGGAAGACGGATGGCACGAGCAGGGAGATTCGCTGACACAGCCCGGCTCATTAGCTGCCTCGGTGGCATGCTGCCTAGCTGAGCAGCTCCCTATCACTTAACGCGGTACCGAGTGGTTGCAGCAATTATCTTATTCATTTTTTCCTCATTTATCTGAGCCATTTGAACTAGCCCTTTCCCACCCTGTGCTGTAGGATGCATATTCTGGCAAATGAAATCCAGCTGACCATATCCCCGGATCACATTCATTGCCTTCGCGTGGCACGGTTGGCCGTTGGTGTGGGTTTTTTTCCCCGACAGCATCTTTAAAACATCATTGGGTGTTTCTGCAAGTCACCAACATGGGCAAACCTCCCTTCTCCCACTGCTGGCATTGCTTTCTGTAGAGCCACATGGCCCAAGCACAGGCTGGACAGAGTCTGTATGGGTTTTCCTCTCCCAAATCACCTGCTCTTAGAACATTGCATTGCCCATGTCCTCCCTTGCCATGATTCTTGCAAGATCAAAATGAGACCGATGCAAGTGTGAGGGTGCCTGTGCCCTCAAGGGTGACCCACCAGCACCTTACTTTGCTCTTTCTGCTTGCAAAGATGAAACCAGCTGGAAATCCTTGACAATGCAAAGCAACGGGATTCGCTGTGTTCTCCAGGTGCTGGGTGAGGAGCAGGGACAGCGGTCCCCAAACCCTGTGCCTGGTTCTCTTGAGCCTTGAGTCCAATTAGTCATTTTTTATTTTCCTCTCATATGTTTTTCCAATGTAATTTGGAGCATGAGTTGTTAAGTTTCCCCAACAAGTGTTGCCATAGGAGCCTGTATTTGTTTAGGGTGGGGTACGGGCTCCAGTGGGTTGAGAGGAGGGGGCAATTAGCCCTAATAGGTGTAGAGAGAAACTGAGAGCCTCTCCTTCCCCGTCCTGTCCCTGTCTCTGTCCTCCCCCAACCTTGCATGCAAGATCTGGAAACCGTTTCAGACCTGTGCAGCCGGGATGGGCAAACCCCCCCCATAACTGTATGGAAACTACCGAAGCAGCGGGTGTTGTTTTGCCAGTGAGTCATGACATATGGAGCAAAGCTCAAGGAAAAACTCCACGGCGTAGAAGGCTGCAAAAGCAAATCACACCCAGAAGAGCTTTCCCCTGCCAGCTGCCCTGGCCGGTCCCCTGCCTGCATCCCTGCACCAGCCAGCCCCAGCATCCCTGCCCTGGCCCTTCTGGTGCTCAAAACTGCTCTGTGGCTCAGAGACCTTTGATCACCGTCATTTAAGACCCATTGATGCTTTTCAACAGAAGATCAGTATTAACCCTATTGCTTTGGTGAAATTGCACCCTGGTCTCCTCTGGACGTGGTTTGTGACAGCAGTGATGGGAGCCAAATCCCTTCTTGGTTTTGAGTGAGCTACCTAATGCGGCTGTGCCTTGATTTCCCAGCTGTAGTGAGTTCTTTCTTCTTCTCCTGCGAGATCTTCCAGGCAAATGCAATCTCTCTGTGGCTGCCTGGATTTGGCCCAGGGACTGCAGTACTAATGGCACAGATAGACTCAGTGGTTTGCCATAATCCCTGCTACTACTTCCTTAAGTGACATTAGCCTGTGTTGAGCCCATTTCTGTTCCTTCTGAGTCATGATGACAAAAAGCCACATCAGTTCCCTGGTTTTGGTATGGCCTTTTCGTGTGAATTAGTGGCATTATCACCACTCCCTCGTGTTGGCTTTGGCACAGTGGATGCAGGGCTATCGCGGTGCAGTGACATTTTTCAGCTGTCTGTCATTCAGTTCAGGGGTGCTATGGGTGAGTGTCCATCAAAGGCTGGGTCTGGGTATTTTCTGAAGCCCAGTTATCGTCTGGGGCCACCAGATCCAGTGACAAGGGTCAGCTGCTTCCATGAGCAAAGGGGTGACAGGTTTCCACCAAGAGCCCTTTCTGACGACAGCAGTCCTCCTGGAGGTTGGCCATGGTTGCTGGGCC
The DNA here is from genome assembly GCA_013400875.1 of Anhinga rufa. Classification (NCBI taxonomy): domain Eukaryota; kingdom Metazoa; phylum Chordata; class Aves; order Suliformes; family Anhingidae; genus Anhinga; species Anhinga rufa. The sequence continues at coordinate 79,453 of VZTV01099246.1, forward strand.
AGTAGCTACCATCACAGTGCCTAGAGTGGGAGAAGCATTTCATTACTAATCACTTGGTTAATGAATGGCCTCTCCGTTCTGTTAGCACATTCGGTTGTTGCTTGGCAGTGCTGATGTGTATCTGTGATAAATAAACCTCGGCTGCAGATTGTTCCTGACAGTTCATTGCAAGTGCCTCACATGCACGTTGTTTGGTTGCACCAGTCACACAGCATTGTTTCTCAGCCCTAGTTGGCTGCTTCTTAGCCCCAGTTGCTAGTTTCTCTTCTCTGATGAGATGACTCATGTAACTAAACAACAATAAAATGGATTTCTGAATGGCTGCTTGTGCCATTTAACATTTCTGGACAGAGCTATTCTGCTGTGATAGCTTTCTGTTTCCATGTTAGACCTGAAAGTAAAGAAGGCTTGTTAAAGATGGAGCATTTATCTGAGCTGCACCAAGGCAATCTGGGCTCTGCAAATTCCCAGTCGTCCAGGCTGAGCCGATGGTGCAGCAAAGGGCACCGGGCTGTGCCATGACAAGAGGAATCTCCCACCATTCAACCATGTTATTTCCTTACAGTGGTTGAGATTTGGGCCACAAAGAAGAGAAATGAGGAGGAAAATGGCCAATACTGAAACTGGAAGGTGGCCACATTGCCAATATCTCTGGTCATCAGTAGGCTGGTGCCCTCTCAGCTCAGTCCAGAGTTGTGTTTTGCCTGCAGGGAGCTAGTGTTTAATGAAGATCCCTTCTGTTTGTCCCAGCTGGCCACCAGATAAGTAGCCTTGTAGTCCAACCTGGCAAGGTTTGGTGGAGCCATGTGCTGTGGACAGGGCTAGAACCTCCAGTGGAGAGTCTAAAGGAATTTGGGGACATGTTCCTCGGGGTCAGAGCCAGAGCAAGAGCATTCTGAAAAGGCATAGTCCTTGCACTTGCCAATGCTTGGCTTGAATGTAAGTACTTCTGGGAGGCTCCTGACCTTGCTGAACCTTTCTCCTAGTCCAAGGGAGTTAAAGCACCTGCCTTCCTGAGTTTGATCCTCTAACAGGATGCTCTATCAATCCTCATAACAGGCTCTCTGTACTTAGCTGCCCAAGCCAGGTCATCAAGCTCAACTTCAGACCCAAGCTCTTTGGAAGGAGGGATGTTAGAGAGGAGAGCTGGGTCAGCTTCTTACAGAGCCATGCCCCAGCTGTGAACATGCAGAGAGCTGGATTACAGTGGAGACACGTGAGAGTGCTGTGAGATGGTGGATGAGCAGATGAGGCGGTGAACTGACTCCTAGTTGGGTGGCAATGGACTCCGTGGAGAAGCACTGAGTGAGATGGGAATGGGGACTTGTGGCATTCAGGCTGGGGCCCTCTCTAGCGAGACGGATTTGCTTTCTCTCTTCCTGACACAATTCCCTGATCCTTGAGTTGCAGCTGCTGCCATCTGAGCACCCACTGCTCCATACACGCTAGCCGGAATACCAGTCTTCTGGTACCCTTTGGCTTTGAAGAGGGGGTTGTGTATGGTGGAACTGGGCCTTGGCCCTTATCAGAGGGGCACAGGGGCCTTGTTGAGGACCTGGGATCTCTGCTTTTGGGGGAAATCTTATGTTTTTGAATAACCCTTTCAACAAAGACTCATTTCTCTGCCTAGCCCTTCCAAGCAGACGGCTGGTGCGACACCATCAACAACCGGGCATACTGCCAGTATGACGGGGGTGACTGCTGCTCCTCCACACTGTCCTCCAGGAAGGTAAGTGAGCATCTTCTGCAGCACTGGCCAGGATTTAGGATTAAGTAGTGACTGCTAGCCATGCTCTTTGGCTTTGCTGGCTGTGGAACTGAGCCTGCAATGCAATTCTCCCACGAACGGAGAACAAACCCATGATTTTAAACCGAAGCCAGCTGAAGCTGATAGACATCATCCCACTGCTTAACAGCGGGATTTGGACTCTGGCCAGCGGCACTCAAAGCTCAGCCCAGCTGCCACTGAGGTTCACGGGATTCCCTCTCATTTTGGGAAACGAGTCCCAAAGAAATAACTTCCATAGGAAGTAGTGAGTGCTAGCCATGGGGAGTCAGAAGTCACCTTGTCATATAATTGAGAAATCTCAGGGGATATTTGCTATGGTCCATTGGCATCTGCTATGGGCTGTCTTTCCCTCCCAATTCTCCTGGGGAGCGAAGGAGGGAGTAATAGTGTAGAGGGAGCAACTTGGCATTGGGGTTGCATAGACCCTTCTTTGCCTCCCATCACAACCTCCCCTCCCACCTAACTTGCTATCCAGCACTCACAGCCCATCCTTCCTAAGTATATCCAACAGCAAAACAAATCATAGGGCATGAGATAATTTCTCACTGCAAAAATATGTGAATTTGGATCTTCTCATCTTTGTTGTGGAGCTTGAATCATTTTTCCTTTCATCACGCATACACACACAGAGAAAAGGAAAAATAAAATCCTGGGAAGATCCATTCGAGATAGGAGAGAAAAGGCTTTACACCCAAGTGATGAGTGAAACCTCCACAGCAATATCATGACATCTCGGAGCAAGGCATGGCTCTCAGGAGGACTGAGAGGTCTGGATCTCTGGCCAAAATAAAGGATGGGTTCGCAGTGGAAGGTGGGGGGGATTCAGTCCATGACTCTCAGGAGATCCAGCCCCAGCTTGCAACCCCCACAGGTCCCAGATCTCCCACACCACAAGCATCCAGCATGTTTTTGTTAAGACAGATGCAGAAATATGGGGTTTAAACACCAAAAAACCACTCCAGCTTCTCACTGGCCCAGGCTGTGAAAAATGAAATGTGCTTCCATAGTAAGAAAAACTTGTGGCTCTGAGCCTGGTGTGTATAAAACCTCTGGAGGAAACTTTTCTCAGCTCCCATGGCCCATAACTGGGCAACTGTCAGCCAGGAGCCAGATGTTCTGCTGGTGATCTCCCACCTTGCTCTGCTGCCACCAGCTAAGGTGACATAAGCTTGCTTGGCCACATACAGTTGTTGTAGAGAAAGCAATGTGCAATGAGTCTCTCTACGTGCATGGGATGTCTCAAAGCAGCACAGCTTGTGGGTGGCCCCAGATGGACCCACTATCTGCCCCACTGAAGGCTGTTCCTGCTCACACAGCCTCCAGCCTGCCTGGGTTTCTTTAATCCATAATGCACAAGAACTGTATGCATCTACCCTGGCTCCTATATCAGGTAGTGTGGAGGCCAGCCTTTGTAGCTGGGAGCTTGGTTGAATTCCTCCCAAAGATGCAGAAGATGAGACTATGCTACCTTCATGCTTTGCTGAGCCTGGAAGAGCCAGGAGTAGCTTGAAGGACAGGTCCATGGCCTCAGACATGGACAAGGGGGGCTTTCTAACAGGGGCCAAAACTGAAATCTAGAGGTGCTTCATCACTGCCAGCCCTAGTCCAAATGCCTCACACTCACCAGGGGAGACTTCTGCCCAGGGTTTGACATTTGGAGCACAAGACTCAAGCCTACCCTTGACTGCAAAATTTGAAACACAAGTTAACAAAAAGGAAAACCCTAAGAATAAAACTCAGCCGGGGACGGTTTGTATCAGAGCCCGTTTCTCAGTAAGCGTGGAGCCTGGCAGTCCCCACAATGCCAACAACATCAGGGTGCAGCCCAAAGTGTCTGTCTGTCCGAACCGGGGTGGAGGGGGCTTGCAGGGGCATAGGGGTGCCAGGAGCCAGGGATCTCAAAGCAGATGCTTACATCTCCCCTTGGTCCCCCCAGGTGATCCCGTTTGCTGCTGATTGTGACCAGGATGAATGCACGTGCCGTGACCCGGCGGCCGAGGAGAACCAGTAGCCGCACCACGAAGAGCCTCTCTCGGTCAGGCGAGCGCCGGAGGAGCGAAGGGGCAGCAACAAGGGCCGCTGGGGAACAGCGGGGTGCGAGGGGGCAGGAGGCACAAGGAAGCGTCGGGCAGGGGGAATGGCGACTGTGCACGGAGGGGACACGTCGAGGCCACCGAGCAGCCAGCGGGCTGCGGCGTGGGAGGGCAGGCGCGTGGCAGTCCCCTCCCTGTCGCTGCTCCCTCCCAAACCCAGCCGGCACATGGGGGCCTGGCGCAC
>VZTV01099246.1:83554-146011 GCA_013400875.1 Anhinga rufa
CCACGTGCTGGGCTGGGCTCTACGCCGAAAGCCCAGGTGCTGCCATGGACATTTGTCCTGGTCCAGCATCTGGGTGTCTGTCTTTGCTCTGGATTTTGTCACTATTCACCCCCCTCTGCTGTACAGGCTTCTTTTAGCAAGGTCGAGGTAGTTGTGATCTCTCTGCAAATATTTAAACTTAATTATAAATATATATACATATATATATAATATATATAAATATATATTATATTTTCTTTGCTCTTGATGAAGCTGAGAAAGGATATCCTTTGTCACACACCCATGCTGCTGTGAAGTACAAACCATTGGGAAAAGCACAGGTCGGGGCAGGAGGAGTGGGGAATTTCCCCTTCCTTGCTGAGAGGGAGCTGGAAGGAGGACAGAGAGAGAAGCCAAACACCCCCGCCATGCCAGGAGAGAGCTCCCCAGGCAGGCAGCATCAAGGCTGCGACCTCAAGGTGCTCTCGGCATCTTGCAGGCACCAAGTTTTGCCCTTGGGATTTGCTGGTGCTTTGCTTTGCTCTGCTTAGGGTCCTGGGTCAGGATTTTGATGTTGAGAAGAAACACTGCTGTGCCCTTGCAGAACCCTGGTAAGCACGGCAGATTCAGTGGGCGCTGCTGCCCCAAAGGGCACTGCAGACCCTGGTCACCCGTTATTTCAGAGCCCTCTGAGAAGGGTTACATGTCCGCGGGGATTGCTGCATCGTCAGTAGGAGCAAAGACACGCAACAGTCCCTCTCTGCCTTGCTCCCCCCGGCCACCGCACACCCAGCTGGGTGAGAGATGCAGTGGGCAACCCAGAGTAGCTGTGCGATGCTCTGAATGGAGGATGACGAGGCGGTCCTTCTTTTCTCTCCCTACATCTTCTTTCCAAACATGAGCTTCAACATGTTGTGTTGTCAGCGGTTCTCAGAGGAGACCAGGCCCTGTAATGCAAGGAGAGACAGGACCCGAAAGACCTGTCAGAAGACTTTGAGCATCATCTTCTTCCACTGAGATTTTCCTTGTTACTATCTCTGTGGCCAAGCCCATCACGGTGGACATACAGTTGCCAACTTTCACAAGTCTCTTGCTCCTGTAGGCACTAAGTGAAAACCTTCAGATTCACTTCTAGCCCCAAAGAAGCCCACCTAGAAACTTCGTCCCCCATAGTTGGTTCCCAGAAGCTCAGTTTGGTGGCCTGGACCCAGCCCCACAGAGGCAGTGGGTAGGGAAGATGCCTGGCTCCAGCTGGGGTTATTGCTGATGGGTTTGTGCTGCAAAGAGGCAGAGAAAAGGAATAGAAAGAGGAAGGCAGAGAAGGGACCACAGAGGACGAGCACAGAGACCCCGGTACGCACTGGTGCAGCCCCAGGCTGGGACCAAGAAACCCAAGGCTGCCTGGCTGCGTCCTCCCCGCATGGCCTGTGCCGGTGGAGCCAGGCTCCAAGCCAGAGTTTCTCCAGTGCAAGAGCGATGGAGAGAGGGTGACACAGTGTGGAGAGACCGGGGATTTTCAGGGTATCTTTTGGCTTTTGCTAGCTCCCCCTCCACACACACCTTTTTTTTTGTCAGGCATCTCCTAAAGTTATATGTGGCTAGAGGATAGGAGTAGGGGCAGAGGCGCCTGGACATCCCACCAGTGTCCAGGCAGGAGATGTCCTTCTCTAAGCCCTTTCCTGATCCCAAGTGTGCCCATCGCCCCATGGCAAGTCACCTCCTGCCTGCCCTGGCCTAGGCAGGGATGTGTGGAGGGGCGATGGGCCCCATCTCTTGCAGCAGGGATGCACTGACATTTCAGTTCCCATCATGAACAGGTGACAGCATGCAGGGGTTTCAGCCAAATACACTCAGTTTGGCAGAGAGCTGCAATTTTTTTGACAGCAATCCATTTCTCAATCAAAAACAAACCCCAAAAAACAAGGAAGTGTTTTAAAAAAAGCCCTTTTAGACTCTTCTGGCCCCAATGCCCCGCAGAGGGTCCAACCCAAAAGCCCGTCCTGCTCCACCAGCACAAGGAAGGGGAAATTCAGGGGTCTCGGCACAGCAGGAGCGGGTGGGCACGGCAGCCCCCCGCCGGTGGGGATGCTGGGGACATGGGATGAGGGTGACACTCAGAGGGAGATGGGAGAATTTCAAGTCCCAGCATCTGGTGATGCCAAACCCTTCCCTGCCTGGTGTCAGCATTACCTATTACCTATGTGTTTAGATGCCAAATTTTTACCCTTTTGGCATGAAAATCCTGGTCTCGGCAATGGCTTGTCCCTGCTCACCAGTGGATAGGGGAAGCAGGGGGGACCGGAGGCGCTGGCTTGGCTCATAGAGATTTGTACTTCTCATGAATGGATAGCTTCTACGTACCGAAATATTGTTCTTCTATAGCGACACTGAGCGGTTTTTGTCCCCTTTAGGGTTTTATTCACAACGGAGGCTGCTGCTATTTTTATTTTTTTGTATTTGATAATTATTTTTTATAAAAATCTATGAAAAAATAAATAATCTTCTCATCCTCCACCTCTTTTGCCTCCTTGCTTCACCCAAGCGGGGCCAGGGTCGGGGAGGGAGGTGGTTCAGCTGCTGCCAGCACCTTTGGTCCCACATACCCTCCTCTGCCCCAAACTATGGGTTCTCCCAGCTGCTTCCCAGCACTGTCCCAGCCCAGTGGGAGACCTCCTTTGGATTTTGGGTTGGGGACACCCTCCAGTCCCCCACAATGCTCTCCCTGTTCAAGGCTGCCACCCAGGCAGCTTTTGCTGTGCCACCGGCTGTGAGGACAGAGGGACCAGGGCAAGCTGATGCTGTAGTACCAGCTGAATCCCTTCCTGTGGACAGCCTCAAATCCCACAAACATCCCGTGTCACCAAGGCAGGGGACATCCTCGGGGCCCTCCTGGGCTAGGACTTCACTTCAAAGATGCCCACAGCTGCTCTACTCTGCCCAGTTGGCCAAATCAGTGCTTCTGGTCCTCTGGAAAATGGGATTTGCATCATTCGATCAAGTGGCCTGTCCCATGGAGCCTGCTGCAGCCACAGCCCTGCGTGTCACCAGCCATACCTGGGCATCCCCTCCAGATCAGGGGCACCTGGGGCATCTGGGCCAGGTTTGAAAGTCCCACCACACCCCCACACTGGAAGGCTATCACGCCAAGTTGCACAAGGTGGGTCACCGTGAGGCTTCAACCCCTTTGTTTCTTTCCCTGCTGCAACTCCCAATTCCCAGTGGCCCCCAGCCAGCCACGTCTGCCATGGAGCCACCAAGCCACGATGGTCTGCAGTGGCCGCAGCTGGCAGCCACATCTGCAATAGGACCAACCTGCCCTGTGGTTGCTTTCTCAGGGCCTTGCAAGGTGATTTACTGGGAGGAAATACTGCTTTTTATAGACTTTGGGGAAGGAGGATCACAGGGTTTTTCTTCTTCCCACTGCTACCTTTTCCACTGTTCAGGGTTTTTTTGGTGTAGTCTTTATGGGTATTTTTCCCCCCCTTTTTAAGATAGTTTCAACTCAGCAAATAAAATGGCCCTGAAAAAAGTCAGGTTGGTTTCCAAGAGCAGAACAAGCAAGTACAAATGGCAGTTAACAAAATCCAGGCTGCATTCCTGATGGACCGATCTGGGGACATTTCAAGCCTCTCCCCCTCCCAGGCAGGGGCAAGATGGAGGTCCCTCAAGGAGCCCCTTTGCTGTTTCACAGCTCAGTGAAGGGTTTGAAAAGGCCAAAGCCATGCTAGGAGCTCTTTCTCTTTCCTTCATCACACACCTTGCTTGCAAGTGGTAGAGAAGGTGAGTCATGGCTGAGCAAGTGGAAAGACTGGAAAGGACTGAAAAAAACAAGCGCTTGCAGTGGGTTGGGGGCCGGGGGGCTGCTGGACCCCGGGGGGCAATGCCAAGGCTACAGAAAGCAATGAAATCCCAATTTTCCTCCTGCAGGGCTGACATGAGCACATCAAGGGCCCCGGAGAGAGGCGATGGTCTGAGAAAATGGAAGGAAAAACCCCTAACACGGGGTGCCTGGTGCGGGGCACCCGGCGGCTGGGTGAGCAGGGAGCACCTGGGGACAAGGAGCTCATTGCACAGCCCTCTCTCCTCACTGCAGCCAGAGTGCCCTTGGCAATCAGAGCCGCATGTACCCAGCCCTGATTGAAACAAGCTGAGGTGCTTTGGTTTTGTGTTGCTACTGGAAGCAAGCGAGGCCCTGGCAAGCCCTCAGTCCTTCTGGCTGCCTGCGCCAGAGAGGCTGGGGATGCACAGGAACATGCAGGCAGGGCTGCAGGCAGGGCTGCCTCCAGTGCTGGCCCTTGCACCATGTCCAGGGTGTCGGGTGCCCAAGAGTCAAAGGGGGTGTATTCCTGCTGGGGACAGTCAATGTCATCCTAAATCTCCCTCCTTGTTATCTTTGATTTCCCTTGTCATGTCTTTAAAACCCACTCCCTCTTCTTCCAGCCATCTCTGATGGCCACGTGCCTCCCTTTGCTCCGCACCAGCCTCTCCTTCACTTCTGGTCTTTGCATGGACTCTCTCATCGCTCCCTGGAGGAGGAACAGCATCTCCTGGTGACATCAGATGTCCTCTCTGGGGCAAAGCTCCCTAAATCATGCACTTCCACTGGGGCTAGATTTTCTCCCACAGAGGACAGTGCTTTAAGAGGCTCCACAGCCCCAAGCAACCAGGGCCCCAGTTGTAGGTCTTGTATTTAAATCAAAAAGGGCAGTTGTCTATGGCAGTAGCCAAGTGACAAGCTCTTTTCCCAGCCCGTCCCCTCCTTTCTGCCAACCACCCAGCCTCAAGGCAAGAGACACCAACCCCTGTGTCCCCAAGACGAGGGGGACATGTGGTTGAGCAGGGTGGTGGCTCTTTCAGCAACACAAACTGGATCTGAAAATTTTTGTCAGCTGTTGTGGTGGAGGAGACCACGCAGCCAGTCATTAAGAAAGGGGGCAGCCACCAGGACCGGGGGGGACACGGTACCTTGCGTGAGGGCCCCAGCGGTGCCACGTCATTCATGCATGCGCTGAAATGCAGAAATCCCTGCTGGTACCTGCTTCCTGAGGTTGAATAGGGACTGCTGGCCAATGGCAACCCTTCCAACATCCACACACATTACCAAACCCTTCCTAAAAAGCTGCCATTTTGTGTCAGCTGGGCATGCATCCTTTACAGCCCACTTCCTTTTTGGGGTGGCTTTCTCCAAACACCCATCCAAGCCAGATGACCCCCCAAGATTTTGCTCTGGTGAAGGTGTGATGAGCCAGTGGCACCAAGACCTTCTTACACAGCAGCTCAGGCTTGCAACTGTGCCTCACTGCCATGCAGCCCCTCTTCTCCTCTTTCTCTTCCTCCTCCTCCTCCTCCTCATGTCTTGTTCCACAGCCACGGGTTATTGTGCAATGAGCTGGTGGCAGCCACAGCACTTAACTGCATGGAAAATAGCAGAAGGAAAGCAGAGGGTGTATTTTTAGCTTATTTTCCTGCAATTTAGCAGTGGGAAGAGAAAAAAAAATAAAAATCAAATTGTTCCATGAGACGTAATGAAGTCTGGTTTCCTATGGATTCATGCGCTATAGCCTGTAAATCCCCCCTCTACCGTGTCCTCCCAGGCATCCTGTCTGCCTGCCTGCAGTAATCCCCAGCTCTCCCCCAGTCTCCCAACCATCTGGCAGGGTGGATGGCAATACGCACTGGGCTTGGCCAAGGGGCCAGCCACTACAAGCGCTGATGGCCTGAGCACTAGACACAACACTGCGCTGTAAGTGACTTTTAAGGCATCTTTTGTGTCTCTCACCTCTGCTCAGGCACTGATTTTTCCATCATTCGTACGACATTAATGTTCTTGATGCTGCTAGTCCTCTGTCAAAAGTCTGCCACATAGACCAGGAAGTTCTCAGGAGATGGTTGACGACCAGACAGCATCATCCCATCCACCTTAAACCCTAAAAAGACAGGCTAACAGGAGCTTTTTTTGACTCTGCTCCCAAATTCCCAGCATCCACGGGAGGTTTGCAAAACAAGGACTGAGAGCCCCTCGAGGAGGGTATGTAAACGCAGTCTTCCTCCCAAAACCAAAACCCGAAGGTGCCTGCAGGCATCCACGCTTCCCCATGCCCTGAGGCGAGGTGTAGGACATGGCTCCGGCTGGCTGCGTGTACTGAGTGGTTCGGGACTCGGCTAACCCAGTGGGCAGACAGGCTAATGCTACCCTTGTGTGAAGATGCACCTGTGTTCAAAGGCTGGGAGTGTTTCATCCGCTACCAAAAGATGACATCAACTGGACCAAAACTATAAACAAACACTCCAGTTTGCCAGAGCCACGGATTACTAACAGCTCCGTTTAATAGTCAGTTAAATTATCATCTGGAGTTTTACATAGTGTTACAATGGGGTTTTTTTGTTGCTGTTGTTTAAAACCTTTTTTTTTTTTTTCTAAGTAATCCGGAAGGGTTTTGTGTTTCTTGCCACATGGCTATCTCACCCTAAACCACCCTACTTTCAATCTACAGTAGTAAAACGTCACATTAGAGTTTTAATAGAACATCAAGGAACATGAATTGTAGCCATCTTTGTAAAGAAAAGGACCAAACCATCTTTATATGTTAAATAACTCCACAACAAGTAAAAGGTAGTAATGCTACTACAGGGGTACGGGTGCAGCAAAGAAAAGATAACCCAGAGGTTCGTCTCAGGTGAATGATTGCTCATTAATTCAGAAATAAAACAAGAAGAGAGGGCAGGGGGGCGAGGGAGATTGCAGAAATGGATGGAAAACGGTGTCTTCTCCAGCTTTCGTGTGGTTGGCAGCATGGGAAGAACCAGGAGTCCAAGAGAGAAAATACTGTGCAGGACCCCGTGGCAGATGTGGATGGTGTCGGCTCTGCAGGGAAGGGCGCACCTCGGGGCTCACCCACAGCTGTTTTGGGTCAGCAAGCCCCATACAACACATCTTACCAGGGACAGGTCTGCAGCCGTGCTGCAACGCCCCCACTCCGGTCTGGGACCCCATGGCAGGCTGCTGGCCTTTGTCTGAGATAGGCTTATGTGGTAGCTGAGGGCTTTGGGCAAGAAAATCCACGTTTGGGCAAAATTCTGAATTGCAAAGCCAGAGCAAGGAAACCAAGAAGGAAGACTTCACAAAGCCAGGGCCTTCATGAAAATGGCCGCACAGACATGCTATGCTGGCAGGATCTGTCAGCACAGCAGGTGCAGCAACCCTGTGGAGGTCAACCAAGCAGAGCACAGCCCCACCAGCAGACCGGGCGGTCCATCGTGGGATGTGGATGCCAAGTCCCATCCAACTGTGCAAGGGTGCCGCCAAAGCACCGGGATGTGTGACTTTCCCCTTGCCCTCCAGGGTGGTCCATCTCCCAGCCCATGGGGAGGCTGGGGCTGAGGGAGCCCAGCCGGCTGATGATGTTGCGGCGTTTTGGTTGACCATGCAAGGGCATTGAAATGTGAGCACAGAAGCAGAACAGAAATATCTGCAGAGCCCCAGCGCAAATCTTGGGGCCGGACGAAAAAGTAACTTAGGCAGGTGTGAATACGTGGGGTGTCCAGGGTTTTCCTGGCAACATCACAGCGAGTGGCTGGCAGTCTGCACTGCTCCCGTCCCTGCTGCTGTACCTAGTAAGCAATAAAAGAGAGGTCTGCTACCCAAAGGAAAACAGTCTGCGTTTCATATAAAGGCCACGTAAGCGGTATTACTTGGCGAGCAACCAACTTGCATCTGGGCCAGAGCAGCCTTCGTTCAAGCATCCCTCCGAGGCGTTGAGCGGAGGTGCCCTCTGCCCATCCCTGGATGGCTGCCCAGCTGGAAGTTAAAAGTTGTCTCAGCATCCGCTGGGAGAAGCAAGAGGATAAACCAAAGTGTCTTGGCCAAGACTGCCAGTAGCTGAAAGGAAAAGGAGCAACGGCTCAGTACGGGTCACCTGTCCACGTATACCTGCGCATGGAGGGAGCGCTGGTCTTGCTCTAAGCCCTAAGCCTGTGGCAGCATCAGACACACCAAAATATAAGAGAAACTTGTGAGAAAAAAAACCAAAAGGATCCAGTAGACCTCCTTCTTGCAAAGAGTAGGCGTTTGCCTGATGACTCCTGCTAGACACATTCATTACAGAAATGACACGGGGACGCCCAGGTAATACTGACTGCTAGTGGCTGCCCCCAGCAGCTCCCCGGTCCAGGCCAGCTGCCCCTGGAGGAGAGTCTGCCCACAAGAAGGGACACCAAAGCCCTGTGTGGTCCTGCAGGAAGATACCGAACTGCTGTTGAGCAAATACTGTACTGCAGCGCTGTCGGCTGTGACTGGCTGCGGACCACAGCTGCCTCCCTCTCAGCACCACGCAAATATTCAAACCATGTCCTTGGCAGGTAGGAGAAGGAATGAGGCAGAAAATCATAAGAGACAGGCTGAAGATTGCTCCTGCCAAGACTGAAAAAATGAATAGGAAATTTCTCTCTGAAGAGGCATCATAAAAATCCCACTGTAGGGCTCCTGGCTTATCCAGATCAAAGGTGCACAGCTGGCAAGTCCAGAGGTGCCTCCTCTGCAAACCAGGCTGGAAGCTGAAGCTAAAAGGAAGCTGTTTGCTGCCTCCAACACTGTCAGTGGCAACAGGGTTTTGGAGAACAATTTGCTCTGAACCAAGCCCTGTGTCCCAGGACAACCCCAGTTCTCTGTTTACTAAAAAAAGTCACCGGTGAGAGCTGCAGATGTGAGCCTGAACACAGGCAAGCAACGCTCCCAGAAGCCTGCCCACCATTCCATGTCACCGAGCCCTCTCTGGGACTAGGACCTCCAGGACCACCCTGCAGCGCCGTGTCGGGGTATGCTACAGCCCGCTCCCCCCGCCATGCAGAGCCTGGGCTACACCACAGCTACAGGGCAGCAGGGCAGCCTCCTCTATGCCATCTGGGTGCTGCTATCTTGGCTGGAGCTCCCCTGGGCAGTAGTTTGACATTGCTTCAAAGTCTTTATTATAGTGGTTAAAAAAAAATAATGGAAGGGAATTTTAAGTTCACTTCCTAGGAATGTGGTCCCACAAGAAGAAAGCTCACAATGTCCAGCTGACCACTGGCCCTGAGGCCAAGCTGCCTTTGCTCTGAGGGACTCTGCATCTTGGACCAGACATGGGTTTTGACCGTGACAGAAGAACCTGAGGAGATGGGCTCACCAATGCCCCTCTTTCCTCGCCCCAGCTGGTGACACCACGCCAGCCTTGCCCTGCAATGGCACCATCTCTTGGCCAGGTCTCATCCAGACCTTATGCTTTACAATTGCAAAAAAAAGAAAATAAAATCCCAGCCCTCTTGGCCATCCAGTGGCTGTTTTGCTCAGCCATAACCATTAACATCTCAACCTGACCTGCATGCCCTGCCTCCATTTTCCCAACCCTGCATCACCTGCTCTCCCATCTTGGCTCTGTCACTGTATTTCTCCTCTGACCGGTGTTCCCCCGCCTTGGGGGTGGTCCCCACAGCCAGGGTAGGGATGGGGCAGGAGGAGAGGGCTGTGCCCTCCCAACCTGCCCTCTCCACCGATGCTAAGGAACCTCTTGGCAAAATGAATAAAACAAAACCAAGAAAACTGGGTCCCACAAGACTTCTAACTAGAAAGGCTTTTGGCCAAGTTGAAGAAGAAACTAATACTGAGTCAGTCCTGCACAGAGCAGCTGGTTTCACTCCCGATCCAAATCTTTGCCTCCAGAAACATCAGCGACACCCTCCCCATCACGGGTCTGTGTATAAAACCCTCACAAGCACCCGTGGGAAGGCCAGTGTGAGAGCGGGCGCCTGCAACCCTCAGTAGTCCTTGTCACCATAGTCATTATAAAGGACACTCAGCGTCTGCTCCTCGCACGTCTTCTTGAGGTCCCGGCTGAGCTCTGACCAGTCGAGCCCATAGGGCTTGATCTCGCTGTAGCGGCAGGCGAGGTACTTGAGGGATGAGCGCTGGAGGCTGATCTTGGGCTCTTGCAGGAGGCTGTTGCACCAGCTGCTGAGGTCCCCCAGCTGCGAGAGGATGAGGCCGGCCTTCCTGCAGCGAGGGCGGGCAAGGGGAGATGGCGGGGGGCAGGCAGCGAGTGGGCAGCGGGGGTGATGGAGACACCATGGATGGGTGGCGGGAAGGGCAGGAGGAGCGTATGAGAGAAAAGCAAAGAGGGTTAAGGACATCATGGACACTCCTGGAGGGAGAATAGATAACGCTAGAGTCAGGCAGCATGGAGAGCAGCTGAGTGGAGCCCGACGCTGCCAGGACAAGGAGGGACGGCAGGGCTGCGGGGATGGCAGCACTGCAAGCCTAAATTCATGTGAGAACAGCCCCTACCCGGGTCAGAGATGCCCATGCCACCTTGGTGGTGCTGGATCTGCTGCACTGGTCTTGGGACTCACCTTACACTTCCCTGCCCTGTCCCCCCTTCTACTTCCACCCCTTATCGTCCCCACAACAAGGCCAGGTTTGCTGAGGATTTAGTGAGGGGACAGTCAGAGGTGTAGCTGTGAAACCCCCAGCACCCCTTGGGATGGACATCATCAATGGCTCAAATGGCATCACCAGTCACTGCTGCAGCTATTGGACCCCAAATATGACAGCATGGGAAAGTGGGAGCCAATAGCACTACAGGCAGTGGGGAGAAATGCTAAAAGGTGTCAGGCGTGACATGTGTGGCCAGCCCAGGTCAGTGTCATGCCGTGTGTCCTCTCCATGTAATGACTGTGTTGCATATTTGGGATCTGTGCTGATCACTCATGGTTTGGTGTAGGACACCTCCAGTGACATGACAGGAAGGGCAGGGAAAAGGTGGGCATGCCAGGAGCATCGCTCCCTTGCTATCATGTGGCTGAGGGGAACGTAATGGAGAAGAAATGTACAGTATTGCACTGTGCACCACTGAGCATGAAGGAGATTTAGGAAAAAAAAAAACCAAACCTCTCAAAATATCATGCCTGGCTTGTAGGGGTCTGTATGGAAGGCTGAAGGTTAGATAAAAATGATGATCCTCATGAGATGCAATATCACAAGGTATAAGTACAATGAATGACACTTCTGGTACATGACTTGTAGTGTTTTGTAACAGTTTAGGAAACATGTCCCACAGGACAGCGTGCAAACTAGAAGGAATATACTGAGGCATGTAACACAGGTTTGGTCCAAAAAGCTCGGAGAGAGCAGGGGATGTGGCAGGGCTCCCCAGTTCGTTGCATGTGCATTTTGCACCTTCCAGTTGCAGAGAGCAAAACAAGGAACGGCAGGTCACGGCAGCAGAGCTCTGTAAAGAGCCACAGTCCAGCCAAGGAAGCCAGGAGAGAAGGTCGGGCGACAGAGGGAGAGGAGGAATCCATCTTCAGCAGAAGACAGGCATGAAGCACCCCAGGGCAACATAGCCTCGGCGTGGACTTGTTCTGGTAGCAAGAAACTGCTAAATTACCACCCTCCCATGTGGATGTGAGATTGGAAGAGCGCAGAGGATCTTGGCCAAATATGACCTAAATTGTGTTCTCTTCTTTTTACGTTTTTTTCCTCTTAAAACTGTGCTTCTAATGCTTTTATCAAGAAAAACAGCCTGTTCAGATAGAACACATTAAGTTCATTTTATACTTTCTAGCACTTTGGGTGATCTCCAGGGAACCTGGTAAATGTAGAGACAATGGATTCAAATGAAGTGTCTTGAAGGTGAGTATCACATGTGCCTGGAAACCCAGACAAAAGTTTAAGTGTCTCAAGAGCTGGGATAAGTTTCCTAGCCAGCTTCAAGGTCAGTTGGTGGGTTAGTATAGACAGGAAAAAGAAGATCCATTCCCTTGGTAGCTTTAACTCAGCACCTGTTCAGCACGGAACAGGCAGCAGAGGCACAAATCGTGATGCTGGGGAAAAAACCTCTTTGTCACATTCTTACTTGGATAAGCAGAGGTTGTGCATGGAGCACATGGCTGCGTTGTGGCTGGTTTGAGAGCTCAAGAGTACGTGTACCAACTGTGGAGGAACATCCACAGCCCCTCCGCACCTTCTTCCAGGTCAGGTGCACCACGGGAGAGCTTCTTGGAGAGGAATTAATTTACCCCAGGCTCAGCTAGAGCCAGCCTTGTCTTTCCTGGAGAGGAAACCCTCAAGAGGCCCATCCCAGAGGTGGCTGCAGCTCCAAGGGGCCAGTCTGGAGCCACAAAGAGGTTGTCCAGCTCTGCAGCCATGTGACACCTGCAGCCCTGGGGCTTACATCCAGAGCACAGCAGAGCGGTGAAGGCACTTACCATGGTGTTGACCCTGGAGACAGCCACCCAAGCTGACCACATCTTCCAGCCGTGAGAAGGTAGCCATCCTCTCACTTGTCTCAGTCCCCACATCTAGACACCTAGGCAAGGTGCTGCAACTGCCTCTATTCCTCCAGCTTCACTGGAATGTTGAATCTGATCCCACAGATTTTGGCTCAAAGCCCATAGACACCACCAGACTTCAGGCTTTGCATCAAATCCTACTTTCACTTATTACTTGCTAGAAAATGGCTTGCCTTTCCCACCATTTCTTCTTCTTCTTATGCCAGGTCCAGGGCTCTCTGCAGCCCTTCTCAGACTGGGAGGGAGCGACTCGCTTTCATAACCCCAGACAAGTTATCCACACACATCCTCACTTCTTTTGGTGTAGCAGCCAGCGTTGCCGAGAAGGGAGGCAAGCACACCCCAAGCGAGCAGTCAGAAGGCAGCATGGCCACGTGGAGGAGGAGGGACATGATAGAGTCAGTCGCGTGGGTCCACATCTAGGACTTCAAAGGAGCATCAGCAACAGTCAAACAAACACTGTCTGCTGGCTAAATAATGTCATCTGCAAGTGATTTGTCCTGTCACCACCAGTCTGGATCCTTCGCCTTCACAGACGATCAAACAGGAGGTCTGCTTTCCAAGATTTGTCATCACCAGAACCCACTGCAGCTGCCTAAATGTCTCTTTCCAAGTAGTGTGAGCTGCAAACACTTCATCAGCAACTTGCGTCATCCCATCCTAAGCACTCGAGCATTTCCAGAGGGTGGAATTAACCCTCCGGCTTGTAGATTCATGCAGTAAATGGTAACATTTGGGCAACTCAGTGGCATTTCTGTTTGCTCCATGCCAATGCACCTCTGCCTTGTGGGGCTCAGGAGGCAGCTTCCACCCAAAGTTCTGGCTGGTCTTTGGTCTCCTCACTGAGGCAACGAGCAGCAAGGGCATTGCTCAGCCTCAGCGACGGCAGTGGCTGTGTGACAACGCCAGTCTGTCACATAAGGAATTTTATGTACTCATGCAAACCATCACAACAGATGTCAGATGGTCTGTGCAAACTGGGGCTGGATTTCACAACTGGAAATGGAGACAGAGTGGCATCACCACAGCTGGGCTCGAGACAAAGGTGAGACATAAGTCCAAGCCTTCTGTTCCCACTTGGTGTCATGGGAATGAAGCAACCCTGGGCAGAGGAGCTGGTGGGAGCCTCAGCCTTAACGAGACTCCACATGCTGGGATGTCACTACTGAGCTTTGAGGCTGTGCCTCAAAGAGCTCGCATTTCTTAGAACATAAATGAGAAAAGGGAAAAGAGGAGGGACCCCAGCTTTGCCCCAGGGAGTGGAGGATCTCTTCAGAGTTTCCCACAGAAGCTGGAGACATGCCTAAGACACTAAGTGCAAGACAGCCACCAGCTATTTGCTGCGTCTTTCTGACTGCCTAGCAGACGTTTGGAGGCCAGAGAAGGTACGTGGAGAACCTCCAGTCCTCTGCTAGAAATCCAAAAGTGATAACCTGGAGAAGCTGGGCTGGAAGTGGTGAGACCAGCAAGATGAGGTGTGGGGCAGGGGGTAAAGTGGAGGCCATGCATTTCATAGATAGGAGCTGTTGCTGACGTACATTTGAAGCAATCCTGATTTCCGGATGGGCTCAAGGCTCAGGTTCTTTGGAGTCAGATGCTATGAAACACCACTGCAGCCCACACAATATCCCAGCCCAGCTTGCTAAACTGACTGCAAACATCCACGTTACTGGGAAACCATGCAGACAAAAACAGACGTCCAAGGACATGAGGAGAAGGGAACATCTGGCTGCCTCTGCAAGCCTGGGGCACAAGGCACCCCATCCCCAGGCAGCTGGGGGGGCTGCAGTGACCTGGAGGAGCCTGGGGAGAGGACATGGTGCTCACTCGGGCATGAAGGGACTGTTTCAGCCAGGAAAAGCTCAGGGCAACCTCCTCCAAAACTTGCCGTGGCAGCTCAGCACTGCCTGGGCACCAAAAACACTCGTGTCCCTGAGAGCATCCCACATGACCACAGACATGGATCAAAAAGGAAGGAACACATGCAGTTCAGACCCAAGGTCAATCCACTGCCTGCTTTGGACTACAAGTGACGGCGAGTTCAACACGCAGAGATGCATTCAACTCAAGCCAAAGTTCAGGAAAAGGGGGAAAGCCAAGTCTGACCTTGGCATGGCCCAGCACAAGTATGTGTGTTTGCACATACTTCATCCAGCACCTTCTGCAACCAAGCTCTTCTGTCACCTTCTCCAGCAGGCTGGAAGGTATAACCACCTCCTTGCACCTTCTTCCCCCCATCAATGCCTGGGGCCCTTCTCTAGCAATGTGCTCTGATCACACTCCCTCCCCTTCTCACCCACAACGACCTCCATTCCTCAAAGGTGCATTGTTTTTCCAAGACCTTCTGCCTTTTTGCCTGTGGCAGCAGCTACTGAGGGAAAAAGAGAATCCCATCCCCTTCCCACTCTGCATAGCATGAACGTACTAGGCAAAACTCCAGAGACAGTATAGGGCTGATGGGATGGACAGGGATGATGGGTTGACAATGGTCTACCACCTTCCACCTTGTTTAAGATCCTTCAAGGGAGATGGCTGGACCCCGAGCACAGGCACAACATCCAGCAAAACAGGAACCCCAGTGTGAGACTCTAAGCTCTATCATCAAACAAATTCATGTCATTTGCCAGAGAGCCACCTTCCTGGTGACCAGCGTCTACGAGGGATAAGCCTGTTGGTGGGTGGGCCAACTCAGCTCCCGAGCCTACCTGGGCCCCAGCTCATCTTCACAGCGCCAGGTGAACTCCCCAAAGCTCTCATAGTGCTGATTGTAGTGGTAAAGGACTCGGTGCAGGCTGGGGGAACCCAGGTCCAACAGTGTGTTGTAGGCTGTTTGCTGTTCCTTGCCGCTGGTGTATCCATTGAAGAGGTTGTAGATCTTGTCTGCTATTTCTGGGCAGAAGGACAGGGGGTATTCAGTGGGGTGCAAGGAAAGGCATGAACAAAGCCCACCAGGCTAAACTAGGGAAACCAAGACCAGAGCAAAGATTTGTCCCCCGAGTTATGATTTACATCATAGCAAGACAAGGTCCCGGTGGAGGAGCAACAGAGTAGATGGCATTCCCCGGACTCCATCCAGGTTAGGCTCCCGCAGTTTGGTCCAATTAGGAAAAGAAACGGGTGGAGTCATCAGGTACTGTTAGTGAAATACCATTTATTTACAAAAAGGGGTTTCTTGAGCACAGCCACCACCTACACTACCAGTTGCTTTCTGTGCAGGACAGGCAGATCTTCTTGGCTATTTTGGTGTGTCCTGAATGCCTGCCCCTCCACCCATCCTCCCACCCCTCCACCAGCACAGAGTGCCTCTACGTTTGTTTGCGAAGAGGATGTGTGCCTCCTGCCACCCTCCACATCAACCCTCAACACCATGTGGCAGCACCTGGGCCGCCATGGGTGAAGGAGGTATTATAGCCAGGACGTGAGACGTGTGCGGGGACATGCTGGAAGGGGGAACTCCCTGTGTTGGTCCCAAGCATCACAGTCCAGCAGCTCCCTCCGTCTCACCTTGAGCTTTCACATCATCTACCACAGGGCAGGGGGTCTTGACCGTCACATCACTGGACCTGGAGCGTCTTCCTGTGTTATCGACTCCCCAGAGTGTGAACCTGGCCGAGAAGGAAAAAGATGAAGCTCTGGACTCCCAAGATTTCATGCAAACACAGGCAGCATCAGGCAGGAGCACCATGGTCAGGGCGACGGCGCTGCTACAGGCATGGCACGGGGAGGTGACTCACATGTAGGTGGTGTCGGGCTCCAAGCAGCGAACGATGAGGGAGATGGTGGAGGAGAGCCTGTCAGGCACTTGGGCCGGCATGGCGCAGGGTGACTTGGCACCAGAGATGATGTCGTCCACGAAGCTCAGCACCGTCTCTAGGGAGAGAGGGGAGGATGCACCGTGGATGACGACACAGGTGTCCCCGGGGCTGTGGAGAGCCACCGAGGTCTGCGCCCGCTGCCACACTGCCTGGTGCCGAGGGGGAGCAAGGCTAATGCATGAGGCTGATGCAGAGATGGACCCATTGCTTTTCCAGCAAGGCTCATCACCTTGGCGTGGAGCTGCCACTTCTGCAGCATGGTGGACAGGAGAGGGGCTGCTTTCTCTTCCACAGGATGCTAGATATGTTGCAGCATCCCCTTGCAAAGAGGGAGACAGAGGCTCTCCTCCAACATCTCCATCCCACCCACCCCAGAGAGAACCAGTGGAGTCCCCACTCACCTGTCTCCACCTTGGAGTGGTCCATTCTGTCAGTGACTTTCTCTTGACGGAGGAGGTAGTCGACGATCTGCACCCCAATTGGGGGCTCCGAGTGCCCCCACTCCAGCACCACCAGTGTGCTGCTGGGCTCATGAACGGTGGAGAGCCGCAGGCTGGGGGGCAATGCCAGCTGGTCAGCATCTCAGGAGGGCAAGGTCTGCCGGCCGTCCCCACCACCCCCCATGCTCACCCTCACCCATGTCTATCACTGCCTTGCTGCTCCTCTGTGCCTTAGAAAGGCAGCAAAACCACCAGGCTGAGGCACACAGTATGGGAGGGATGTTGAGGACAGCCTCTCCAGCAAAAGGCAGCATGTGTGTTTGCTAGTGCCACTCACTCTGTGGTGCAGGCAACATGCAAATGCACCAGAAATGAGATGGTTTTTGTAAGGTAGTATGCAGGGACTGTTTTTTGCATTACTCTCTCACAGCAAAAGGGCTTCAAAGCCATTAACCTATGGGAGAGAGCAACCTCAGGAGAGGATTGACCGCCCCTTTCTTACCCATCCTGGCTCTGGGCATGCTGGTCCAAAGGGCTCCTTCCCTGGGGTTGCTCTACCAGGATGGATCCAAAACCAGTCCCCAAGTCCTCAGCTGAATTTAGAATAGACACTGCATCTCTGCACCCTCTGCCTGATTTCCAGGTCCCCCATCCGCTTGCAAACCTGTCCCATAAAGCCACCCCAGCCCCACCACCTCCTGCCACCACGCTGTTGACTGTTGCTGCCTCCTCCCAGACCCATCACACCATGAGGCCAGGCTGAGCACGCGTGGAGACCTACATGGGGTGTGGAAGAGGCGCACAGGTGGGCAGCCCGTCAGCCCCGAAGGCACTCGAGTCACAGCGGCACCAGTCCTCGATGACGTCCCCGCTGCCTGAGCACCACAGTGAGCTCATGGTGGCCTCCTGCAAGAGCTGGGAGAGAGGAGAAGGGAGTGATCACTGGGCAGGTGAGCTCCCATCCCACCACCATTCATCCATCCCCTGGGGGTTCAGCATGGTCTATCCACCCTGGAGAGCAGGGCTGGCCAATGGGCAAAGGTTGCCATGGCTTGACATGATGCTACCAGGGCAAGCTGCATGGAAAGACCACCCCGATGCTGTCCTGCCACCCCCCACCATGCCCACCCCACCACCCCCAGCCAGTGGCTCCTCACCCGCTGGGTCTGGTTGTTGGAGACCAGCTCGTAGATGGGGGCCGCTTTGGTGACCTCCAGCAGGATGGGCTCAGCTGGCACGTCGGGACTGGAGGTGACATGGCAGAGTGGGCAGGAGGAGGGGCAGCGCCCACGGCTCTGGCACTCCATCCGCACGCCGGCTGCCATGCGCTTCGTGCCCGACTCGGAGAGGCTGGCAATGTACTCGGGGAAGGTGAGCACCTTGGGGTCCCGCTCACGCTCCTCCGACTCGTCCGAAGGGGAGTTGCCTGGGGAAGGGGGAAAAGAGGGGCACCAGGGTGGGCTCTGAGCCATCGATAAGGGGATGCGAGGGGACAAGAGCCCTGCCTTCCACCCAGGAGAGAGGCAGTGCTGCCCAGAGAACCCCCTGTATCCTTAAGAGCCCCCTATTTGCTCTGTAGGGATGAAATGCTCACTGGTCTTCAGAGGAGGAATCAGGACTGAAAAGTCCACCCTGGCCTCTACCATCACAGGTCCTTTTGTCTCTCCGTGCCTCAGTTTCCCCAGCCCCAGCCCTTCGCCTGGCACTGGGAAGGACCACCCTTGCAGCAGGTCCCCACAAGAGGGAGCCCCATTTGTGTGGCTGGCGACTCATGAAGGACCTGCCTGGGCACCTTCACCCCACGCTGATGCCCCACCAAAGCCCGCTGCCAAACCACTCCACTGCAAAAGCCCTCCTGGCCCAACAGCTGATTTCTTCACTCAACTCCCTCGGTTCCCAAGGAGCCCCATCAAAGCTGATGTGACAGAGCATGCTGGAGACCAGAGAGGATGAATGTCAGACGAGGGTGCACAGCAACAATGCTGCCTTGGTGCACCCTACACAAAGGTCTGTAGCCAACAGCACCGAAGAGCTCAGAATGATCAGGGAAGACTTGCCAGTGCCTCATGATGCCCAGAAAGCTCTTGAAATGGCTACAAAGACACCAAGTCCCTCCACCCCTCCTGCACTCAGTCCCCATGCAGGGGAAGGGAGACGGAGAGCAGTTCCCTTTCGGAAGCTGTCTCAGGCCTGGCTCTCCTGTCTCTTCACACTGTCATGAGGCATCATGGAGGTGGGCAAAGTTGCAGCTGGGCAAGGAAATAGGGTTTCTCGCTAAGGGCTTAGCTTACAAAGCACCATCACAAAGCAAAAGAAAATGGTGAGATGGAGACAGATGCGTTCATCAGGACTGCAGACCCCCAGCCAGACTGTGATGAGGCTGAAGGCTCATTTACCCTCTGCCCCACGCACACGTGGAAATATCTGCAGGTCCTACCCTGCCAACCCTTCAGGCAACCCTGCAACCCAACAGGCTCAGAAAAAAGATCTGCAGCAGGAGAGCATCGCCACAGCTGAGCTTTTCCCAGCTCTGTGCAAAGGTGCCTGATGCCGGGTGCCACCGTGACGCTGTCACACGGGGCAGCAAGCCAGACCATGTGCTTGGTGGGCTTTTCTCCAGCACTCCCATAGCAGGAAATATTTTCACACAAGGGGAAAAGTCCTGGCACAGCAGTCGAGAAGGCAGGATCTGCCCATAACTGCTGTGCCCTGGCTCACATTGCCCCGCTGCTGCAAGCCTTGCTGTGCGGGGGAACCATGCTTTTCACCCAAAATCCCTGCCGAAGGATGTCTCTGGCTCTACACCTAAGAAAAGGGTGCCCAGAGGGACCACTGATGATGGTCAGTGGGGTCAGAGGAAGCTGAAGGATGCCCAGGCAAAGCCTCACCCCTGGGGCAGGCTCAGGGCATCGCCAGCAGTGGCTTGGTATGGACTGGTTGCTGCAGGGAGCCACTGGAGAGCACATCCATGGCTCAATAGGAAGATCTTCCTATTGCAAGGTTTGCCAAGAAACGGGCCGGTGCTAGCCTATCCTTGAGACTCCTGCAAAGAAAACAAGGCTGTTAAACAAAACCTGGGGTACAAGAGTATTGCACCGCTCCCCCAGCAAGCTAGAAATGGATCGCTTTGGGCTGGCTGTGAATTGCAGCTTAGCAGGCGCCGGGGGAAGCAGAGGAGCCAGGGAATGATTTGTCTCTTGCAATTTCTCAATCGATATCCAGCTCCTGACGTTTGCAAACAAAAAGCAAAGGAGGGAAAGTGGCAGGTGCCAGAGCGAAACCGAAATGGGATATTGTGGGTGGAAAGAGACTGCCAGACCTGAAAAGCCTCCAAACAGGAAAATCAAAGAGGAGGAAATTGCAGGAGAAAAAAAAAAATACTTGCAATCAAAAGATGCTACATCTGGAGACAGCCCACAGCAAAACAGCCACGGGTCTGTACTCTCGCAGGTGGGCTTGGGAAGAAGTCCAGGCTCCAGGAGGTCTGAGCCTACAGGATCCAGACTCAGGCTCAGAAAGAAGCCTTTCCCACACAAGAGCCCTGGAGAGAAAACAAATGTCTCCATGGCCAGGGCACAGCACAAGCAGCACTGTAGGCTGGTGCCAATACTGAGAATTACGAAGCTTCGTGATGGAAATGATGCGGTGGTCATGGTGCCTGTGAGCTCCAAGCTCACACTGCCTGCACCCAGGAGCTCCTGGGCTGGGGGCAGCAAACCAAGGTCACCTAAAAAGCAGCAACTCCACTCGACATCCCCCGTGTCCGAGCTTGGGAGCCGTTTCTTGTTTGCTGCCCAAGCCTGGGTAGTGCAACTCAAAGCCCCCAGCACGGGCAGCAAAATGCCTGCAGGCAGCTTTGCGAAGGCCAGCACAAGAGATGCTGTGGTCCTGGCGAGAGGTGGCAGCAGGCAGGCGTTAGGCTCCGTCTGCTTTTGGAAAGCTCATGTCCAAACCCATTCTACAGGGGAGCCATCGCACCTCGCTGCTGGGAGGGCTCCGGAGGGGATGCCGCGGTGCCGGGTGCCCTCTGCACCATGGTGAACCTCCCAGTTCATAACTGGGCTCCGGACATTAGAAGCACAGTGCTGACAGCCTGGGAGAAGAAAGCACATTAGAGGGAGAAAAGTCTGGCCGCAGGATGCAAGTGGAAGAGAGCAGATATGGTGGAGACAAAAGGAAGGAAGGAACAGGATTAAAGACAAATAACAGCTAAGTCTAGAATCAGGCAGGGCGGTTTGGTGGGATTAGTGCATTTGCCTCTCATCTCCCTGGGGATGTGGGTATTCATCTTCCTTTCTGGCCTGGACTAACGCCTGCTGCAGTCCACGGGAGTCCTTCAGCCAGCTTCAAAGTGTGCAAGAGTGGGGTATAAATAAGAGGATGAGATGGAATGCAGCCCTGACATGGGCTCAGCACTTTCCCTGCTATGCTGAAAGCAAACCCAGCTTCCCACTCTCATGGAGTGGTTTTGGGGACCCGTCCTGGGGACAAGCAGGGCTCCTACCTTTGCTAATGTCCTCATACTCCAGCCAGAGCTGCCGCTGGACCTGCCTGTTGGGATACCAGATGGAGCAGGACTCCTCAAAGCCATAGACTGCCTCTTGGATATAGTGGTTGCCAAACTGGTCCAGCAGCGCCATGAAATCTCCACGGGAGGTGGCGCCATCCAGAGAGTGAAGTGCGTTGCTGAAGGCTGGGGAGGAGAGGAGAAGATGCTCAGATCTCAGGGGACCCCGAGCCCTTGCCACCCCTCCAACAGGCTTGCGACAGGCAACCAACCTCTGAGCCCATCACCTGCCAGAAGGCGGCTGTGTGTCCTCTTGCCACCCCTTTTTCCCTTCTTCCCCCTCTCCCTGCACGCTTACACTGGGAGATGGTCAGCTGGTTGAGCCGGACGTGGTACATGACGGACTGCACCTTCCAGTGCTGCAAGAGGGGGTACCCAGACACCTCGCTGAAGTTCACCATCCCTGCCGGAGAAAGGACACGGGGGCTCAGCACCACTGCCCAGGGATGCCTCACCGTGGGGATGGCTGCAGCCCCTCGAGCTGTGCCTGGGGCAACGCAGCCAGAGGGGTGGGAAGAAGCCGAGGGAAAGGACTAAGCACACACCATGTCCCCCTGGGGAGGAGGCAGGACATTCAGAGCTGAGGGTCAGCTGCTCCCCAGCAATTAAAATCATGGCTTTGAAGGAAAACACGTGGGCTCATTTCATCCTGCCATCCGGGGCTCAGCATTGGAAGATAATGAGCCCCCTCCTGCATCCCCTTCTGCTTCCTTCCCGGCACCCGCTCCCAAGACATGCCCAGGTGTGCTAATTATTTCACTAATGAGAGCTGCGCTTTTTAATGAGCAGTTTGCCAGCCTGGGAACGGTCACTCTCATGCCGCATGTGCCTGGGTGCAACCAACTGAGAGGCGCTGGGGCTCCTTTCAGCCAGGACTGAGCCGAGTGGGACACGGGTGTACAGGAGAAACCACCTGCCTGCTGATGCTCCTGCTCCCTCGAGATGTTATGGCTATGCTGGAGCTGAGCAGGACCTGGGGCTTCTCCCTCTTCAGGCAAAGACATCCTGTTCTCCAGCCATTTAACTGTGCGTTATGGGAGCCAGATATTCATGGAGACCAGGACTGGGCGGCCACTGTCTCCTGCCCAAGGCATGAGCCAAGGCACATAGGAGCTCAGCTTCCATGAGCAGAGGGACAGAGAGGCTACTGAGCCTAGACAAAGCCCCAGAAAGTCAACTGAAGGGTGCTCATGGCTCTAATTTTGGTGAATAGAGCATCCTGTGGTGTGCCGCAGCAGGATGCCAGGGCATGGCCACCTCCTCCCTCGCAGCGCCGCTGCCGTACAGCCAACACAGCATGCCTCTGCTCGGCAGTGAAGCGGCAAACTCTGCTGCTAAACAGCCACACAGCAGGAGTTCAGGAGGATAACAACGGGCATCCCCCACTCCGCAACAAGAAATGAAGTCAGAGGATAAAGAGGATAAGATCCTTTGCCTTCCAGTGCCTCTCCCTCGGTGCTGGCTGCTACCAACAGCTTCAAAGCATTGCTCTTCCCTGCAAAGTGTTTATGCAAAAGCAGCCCTTCCTTACTCAGCAGCCCTGCCTCTCTGTATTCGCAGCAATATCCAGATCTGCTTACTGACAAGCAGAAAAGATTTTACTTATTTTCCTTTTTTTTATTTTTGCCTTAATCAGCCACAAAATGCCAGTAAGGCAATGGGAAATGAATAGGATAATTTACTGGCTTCTGTTTCCCTGGCATAATTGCTAGTGGAGTCCCAGTCCCGCCAACCCTGCCGGGATGCTGAGGCCGCGGTGGCAGTGCCTTCCTTACATCCATGTAACCACGTCAAGGGCAGCAGAGCCCCATCAGGAGGCAGAGGTCCTCCAGCGCCTCCAGGCAGGGCTGAGCATCCCCACGGCTGCAGGGGTGACTTGCCGACACAGCTCTCTTGGGGTAGCTCAGTCCTGCCAGGACCTGCTGGCACCCTCCTCCCTGCCTGCATCTGCCTGCACACACACCTACATTGCCATGCACCCTGTCAGAGCAACCAGCACCCATCGGACCCTGGGTGCAGCCCATGGGTGCTCCCCAAAACCCTCCTGGGAGCTCTGCCAAACTAAGTGAATGCACAAGGACTTGTATGAGACCACCCTGAAGACACCTTCCAAAACACCTTACTATCCACATCCCCCATTTTGTAGCTGCCCGGTGTCCTTGGCCATTTCAGCCAACAAGCACAAAGGAAACAAAGGCTATTTAGGGGTGCTGGCAACTTGGTGGAAGACAGATAAATCCTTGAAGGTTGTCTAGGAATCCAGGATAACCCTGCCGGTCATGGCCCATGATGCTCTGGCAGGACAAACTGAAACGTTTTGGTTTGGCCGTGGCAGGTTTTGAATGCTTCATTAGGCTGGCAAAGGGTTTCTGATTTGGAAATCAAATGAAAGGTATTTGGAAAACTTTTTTGCCTTGAATAAAACACCTATCGTTTTTGCAAATATCCCAAATATCCAATGGACACTTGAGCTTTTACTCCACACAATTAATTTACAGCCTCTCCCTCTCCTTCATTTTTAATGCTTTCCTCTTACCACTGCTGCTGCTGCTGCAGGTGAGCATGGGATGCTAAAGCCAGACTATATATATCCCACGGTAGGTATATCTCCTGGGAGGGTTAGATGCCAAAGCCAGGAACGCCGGCAGCTACCCTGCTGGGAGAGGCGCAAGTCCAGCCAGATTCACTCACCGGTAAGGAACTCAGGGTCGGGCGTGGGGTCGGAGAGCTCCTCTTGGCACTGGTTCTCCAGGGGCACCGTGGCCACCACCAGCCCATCCGGCAGCTGCTGCTCCAAGCCCCGGGCAAAGTTGTTCTGCCTGAAAGTCAATTGCAGAGACAAGGGGAGGGCTGGAGGACAGGGGAACTGCCTGGGATCATTGCCACCAGCTGGTGACCCATCCCAAAAAGCCACCCAGCACCAAGCCTTTGCTTTGGGCACTGGTCACAAAGATGTCTACTCTTGATGGAAAGCTTCAGACGCACCCTCCCCACCAGCCGCTCCATCTCCTGCAAAGCTTGGCCAGACACAGATGGACCAGGCAGTCTGCTAAGGTCCAGCCCCAGGCTGCTTCCCATGCCTTCTTGGAGAGGATGGAGAGGTCTGACCCTGCTGGGGTCACCTCCCCACATCCCCAACTCACCTGAACGTCCCTTTGAGCACCTGCCCCGTGGCCACCTCCTTGGAGTGGTTGTTGTAGCCATAGAAGACCTCTCCAAAGAGTGTCTGGTTCATGGGCAGCTCCCGGGGCTCACCGCAGTCCCCCACCTCGGGGCACGACTCTGAGATGAGCTGGCACGACCGCCCATCTGTGCCTAGCTTGTAGTCCTCGATGCACCTGGGAAGCCGGCATGGGGTCCACCATCAGCAGCAGCCCCCACCAGTGGGGACTGGGGCCACCAGGTCACCCCAGAAGGGACACAGAACAGAGGAGGCCCTCCCTCCCAACCCTACGAGCGCAGGGTGGCAGTGGCAAGGTACAGCAGCACCTGGGGGTGTCCCTGTGGCCAGGGCGGTGATGGATCACTTACCCACAGAACATGAGGATGTTGTAGAGCAGAGGCTCCTCGGGCAGGGGGACCATCTGCTGCAGGCACAGCTGCTCGCAGCCCCCGTTGAAGCCATCTGAGCAGTCCACACCGACGTGACGGTCGTAGCAGCCTGTGCCATCCTTCATGGGGCTCAGTCCCGTCGGGCACTGGCAGGGGTGGGGGAAGCGAGAGATTAAGCCCCTGAGGAAGAAATCTGGCCCCGGGGCTGAGGCGAAGGGAAGGGTTTCAGCACTGCTCTCCACGGGAAATAGCAGCCCGAGCGATGCTCAGGGGCTGTGGGACAGATGGCAGCAACACTGCCCATAGCTGCAGGCATTCCTCCTGCACCGAAGCCTCTTTGCAGCCCTGGGGAGTGCAGCCCCTGGGGTAGGAGCCCCCCAGGCCGCCCCTGTCATGGTTTTGGCTGGGATAGCGTTAATTTTCTTCACTGTAGCTGGGACAGTGCTGTGCTTTGGACTTAGTATGCGAATAATGTTGATAACACACTGATGTTTTGGGTGTTGCTAAGTAGTGCTTATACTAATCAAGGACTTCTCCCATGCTCTGCCGGGTGCACAAGAAGCCGGGAAGGGAGGGGGCACAGCCAAGGGAGCTGATCCAAACTGGCCAAAGGGATATTCCATACCATATGACGTCATGCCCAGTATATTAACTGGGGGGAGTTGGCCGGGGGAGGCAGCGATGGCAGCTCAGGGACCAGCAGCATCGGTCAGCAGGTGGTGAGCGGTTGCATCACTTGTTTGGGGTTTTTCCCCTCCCAAGGTTTTGCTTCTCTATCCTCTCTCTCGTTATTTTCCTTTTCTTTATGCTATTATTGTTATTATTATTATTACTATTACTATTACTGTTTTAATTATTAAACTGTTCTTACCTCAACCCCCAAGTTTTCTTACTTTGGCCCTTCCAATTCTCTCCCCCATCACCCCACCGGGGTGAGCGGCTGCGTGGTGCTTAGCTGCTGTCTGGGGCTAAACCATGACAGTCCCCCACCAACACCCAGCTCCGGTGACAACCACAGCAACGCCGCCCTTTCCAAACCCACCGTCTGCCCCACGCTCACAGCCTCCCCACCCCAATGTTCAGCTCTGGTGCCATCACAGCAGGACTCCCCCGCGCCACAAAGCCCTCTGTTTCGGGGCACACACTTTCCCTGCACAGCAAAGCAGCTGCGGTGCTGACAGAGCACACACGTGAGCGATGTGGGACCTCCTGGAAAGCCAGCAAGCAGATGAGCTCTCTCTCCCTCGTGCGTGCATGCAGCAAGGGCAGGGATGGAGCCTGAAAACATCTCGTCCCGCTGCAAAACCAACCCCAAAATAGCCATCCCGAGGTGATGGGAAGGGAGGAAGGATGCAGCCCTTCCCCTTCCACCCTCTCCTTCCTTGCTCACACCAAAGGAGATTTGCAGGTTCCTGGGGGGCCACGCACCACGCAGCCCGTCGAGTCCAGTTTGCGGTCCGAGATGCAGCGGAAGTTCTTGCTGCAGCCCCCGTTGTCCCGGGAGCAGTCGCGGACAGGGCCGAAGGAGTCCAGGAGGACCTCCAGGCTGTCGAAGGAGGAGGAGGTCATCAGCTCTTCCCTGCAAGGAGGAGGAGGAGGAGGTATGTCACTGCTCCGATGAGAGGTTGTGAACACGTGCAGACTGTGCCCGCTGCATGGGTTTTTCCAGAGCTCAGGTTTCCCTTGGGCTGACAGCGAACTGAATGGCAGCCAAGCTTTTAGAGGGATGCAAGAGCTACTGAGATGATGAGAGCTACCCCTGAAGGTTCAGCTTTGCAGGCACTAAAGGGGGGCAGGTTAATGGACATACTAATCTCCACCTGCAAAAGGTGGGGCGGGGGTCCCAGCTCTCACCAACCCCCACGTGCCTCAGATTGGTCCACTCACTCCTGAGATGCACCACCAGTTTATTTGCTGAAATGCCTCCTAAATGCCCTAGCCCCACCATCGCACCCACCTGACCTCCACTGCATCCTCCATCACCGTCATATCGGTCTTGCACTTGGCCGAGGGGTTGATGGCCAGCTCGGCCGGCGGGATGACAAAGCTCTTGCTCAGTGGCAGCCACATGCCTTCCCCCAGGGTATAGGTGAACCTGCCAGGGAGAGCAGCAAAGGCTGGCATGAAGGGAAACGCTGAGCCCGCAGGGCTGCCTCTACCCAAAACCAAGCCCTTGAACCTCCCCCCTGCCCTGCAGGGATGCCAGCCTGAGCAAAGGCAGATGGGCAAAGTGGGGTGGCTCCTCCAAATCACAGAATCATTAAGGTTGGAAAAGACCTCTAAGATCATCAAGGCCAATGTACCCAAATGACCCCAAAAAACACAAGTAATTTAGGAAATTAAAAAAAAAAAAAAAGACAGACTTCTCTTTTTGGTAAAAATCCTCCTTCAGAGCCTAAACTTCGCTCTCATCATGAATAGAGAGGAGGAACTAGCTGCTGGGCATCCAGCAGCCCACATGGCAGCTGTGGTAGGACCTTCCCAGCCATGCTCGCATGTCCCCAGGAGGTGGCACAGAACAGCCGCGCTCAGCGCTGCCGGCCGGAGGACCAGCCTGCCTGTATGTCCTGAGTCGTATTTTTGAGCCCCAAAATGTGCTGACCAGGTTGCCTTTACCGCTTACCGAAAAATCTTGTCGGACGGCTGCTCGCCCAGCACCAAGTCGAAGCCCCGCTGAAAGATGGTGTATGGCCAAGGCCTGGAAGAAAAACCCAGGAGCATCATGCCAGCATGACGCCCCCACCGCCCCTCACAGCCCGAAACGCTTCCCCCACTTAGCCCCCAGCTCACACGCAGAGAGGTCCTGGGATGAGTTAGCTCAAACCAAGCCAGGACAAGGTGATAAAAGAGCCCCACATCCAAGATCTTAATTTTGGGGTTTCTACAACACCAGCTCCTCACCCCAGCCCCAACCTGCCAACGGGTCGCTGGCATATTACATCCTTCATTTTGGGGGACAGCACGCTCCCGTCCCCCCACCCGACCGGCATCTGTGAGCTTCTGCGCACTCAGGTACCACCCACCCAGCTCCCATTTTAGGGATTTGCATCACAGCCACTGAACTGCAAAAAAAAAAAAAAAAACTAAACAAAAAAAAAAACCCAAAAAGCAGCTGAACCCTCTCTCTGCAAGGCTTTTGCAAGGGAGCGTGTCAGGTCTGGGGCTGCAGGTTCACCACCTGCCTTATTCCCCCTGGGCTTCACTGTTTCAGGAGGGTAGCCTCAGCCCCCATGGGACTTTGCAAAGGGGTCTGGAAGTTTGGAGCCAAGCGGGAGGCGGGAGAGCCCATGGCCCCCTCTCCTCCATCCCTGCTGCCTTAGATGGCACAGGGCGATGTGCAACCCCGACTCAGTAGCCAGTGCCCTTCCGTGGGACACCCGTGGCCACCACACCTCAGGATGCGCGTCCCCCGCAGCACGGCCCCACTGGCCGAGCGTCACTTGCAGAGTGAGGCTGGCAAGTCAGAGCAAGGGGAAGCACAGGGAACCGACCGTGGTGGGCTTTGAATCAGGCAACACGAACCCCGCTCCCAAACCCTAAAGCTCCAAATCCCCTTTGCAAGACCTCAGAGCTGAGAAACGAAAGAGATTTTCCAACCCGTCACATCGCTGCTGTTATAATTCAGGGTGAGAGGATCTGGTGGCACCGACAAGCCCAGGGATTTTCTCCAGAGGCAATTACAGCTCTCCTGCACAAGCACTTTAATTTCTAATCTGAAGTTATTTCAGCAAGGACCAAAAAAATAAAAATCCTGAAAGCAGGATTACAGCGTGCCATCTTATTTCCTTGCTGGAATACAATGCCACTTTCCCATCCAGTCAGCTGGGAGCAGAGGATTACATTCAGCCTGCAGATTGGATTGCCCTGAATGAGGTCAGCTTCGGCCAGAAAGCGATGTGCTCCTGCCTCGCGGACGCCTTGAATGCTTCGTGCCTCCGCCTTCCGGTGCTCCTGCAGATGGGTTTTATTCTTGCTTCTCAGGAGCACGCCAGGCAGGCAACAAAAGCAGAGGCAAGGTATTGTTCCCCATTGACTCGGGTGGAAAAGCAGTCGTGAAGAGCCGCTCTTGCCTTGCAGCGGAGCTGAGCCCCGGGGCAGGTGCTGCAGAGGCGTGGTAGCTGCCGGACCTCTGCCAGATGGCACATCTGGCAGCCCATGGATGCCAACACATCTGGGACACACGGCCAGTGGGCTTGGACCTGCCTGCGAGATGGAAATCAGCACCCAGACCAGGTTGCATCCACCCAGGGTGCAATTTCCAGCTGTGGCTAAAATATGTGTGATGATGCCTTTGAGCTGGGGGAGAGGTTTCCATGCTCCAGGAAGGGACCATGTGGCATGTCCCCAGCCTGCCTTACTTTGCCTCTACTAGGGGTCAAAAAAGGCCGATTAAAAGGAAGGTTCAGCATTTAGCTATGTGCCTACATGGCAGGGGACAACCAATGCTGCCAGGCACCACTGAGCCTGCAAGGATGGGGTACCTTCTGCAGGGAAGCCCTGGGACAAGACCTCCAGCTCAACAAGAGCCACTTATCCATCCTCATCCCCAGGAGCTCCGTGCTGACATTTCCACCCACACCCTCTTGCTGACTTGTGCCTTTGGCTGCAGAGGAGGGGGTGAGATCTCCTCCCGCAGGCACACCTCACCTCCTCCATCGCTGCCTTTTGCTCCCTGTGCCTCTGCCACTTTTTCACCCCCTCCTTCCTCTCCCATGCACGCAAGCATGTGCCCCTATAGCTGTCTCCCTTCCCGCTTTCCATGACCACTGGAGGCGCCTCACTGCTCTGGTGTTTGCTGCTCTTGGCAGGTATTTTGGTGGCATGGTCTTCAGAGCTCACAAAGGAAAGAGACTGATCAGAAGCAGCTCTACTCCTGATCAGGTAGGATTAAATAAGCCAGAAATGACAGCTCTTGGTTCCCTGTAAGCCTCAGCACTCAGGTAGGCATCTGAAACAACAAAACAGAGGATCACCAGGGCAGCTGAGAACCAGCACTCTCCTCACACGCAGTCAGCAAGTTCCCGGGGCCAAAGCACTGCCAGGGCATCCCTGGGATGATCTTCAGGCGTCTTTGCTTTTTTCCAGCTGGACCAGCAGCTACGCTTTGCTCCAGATCCAGGCTTGAGTGGAAGGTCCCAGAATACCAGCTAAGCCTCCGTTCCTGGTGCTGCTGGTGGTGCTCTGCCCCTCACCTCAACAGGACTCTGGCCACACTGAGATTGCAGCCACAAGGGGACGAAGCCAGGCTAACTTCCAGCATCGAGAACTGCACTCCAGCCAGTCCTTTCTCCCTGCAAAGCTCTTCTAGACAAGATGGGTGGGATGAGGAATCAAAGGCCAGTGCTCACAGGATGCAGCTGCAATGAGCTAACCCGGAGCAGCTGCTTGAGGGAAGCTGGTAGGGAGGTCAGACAGGGTGCAGGAGAGGGCACCGAGAAGATGCTGCATGTGAGCGTGGCTGAAATGCCACTGGAGGAGAAGGTGGTCAGCTGTTACGCACTGAAATGGGTGACTTCATGTCTGGTTCCCTGACCCCCAGTGCTCCTGCGGGTTTCCACCTAGTGAGCGGCACGAGGACAGCCGTGCCAAATCCCATCACGACAGCAAAGCACCAGCTCCAAGTGCGTGCTGGAAGCGAGCGGCGCGGGCCAAGGCACTCACCGCCTCCCTTTGCTGGTGGCTCAGGAGTTCAAGCCCAGGGCGAACAGCCCAGAAGCGTTCCAGCAGTGCCCACACCCCTTCTGCAGCCGCAGGACCCGCTCCCCATGATGACCACGGTGGGGACCCATGAAGACCCAACACCACCCTGATGGGTGGTGAGCAGAGAACAGATGTGACACGAGCACCAAGCCGCCGACTTCTCCCACCGGCGATGCCCATCCCAGGTCCTCCCCGACTCTGCTTTGCTTTGCAACAGCTTTGCTCTGGCTTCAGCTGCTGATGCCTCTCCCCTTCCCACCTCCCCACCCCCTGCCATCCCTTCCAAGCAGCTCTTTATTAAAAATGCTAATGCCGGCACTTTTTCTCTGGGCTGCCCGTAAATCTGCGAGGAGAATGGGGCGGGAAGAGGAGGCGGATGGGAGGTTTGGTGAAAGGATCTGAAAGAAAGAGGAGCTTTTTATCTGGCCATCCTTCAAGCTCGCAAAGCCGAGGCACACAGCAGGGGATGGAGAGAGGCAGAGGGGGAAAAAAATATTGAAAAAGGGGTGGAGAAAAAAAAGAGAGAGAGAAAAAAAAAACTTTAAGCAGGACAAGCGCTGTCTTTGTCACTTCAGCATGTCCTCGGCTCCTCTGCGGGTGGGGAGTGGATGGTGCCTAGGGACGGGACAGGAGGAGCAGGGGCACGGCCAGGGAGGGTGTAACGGAATGCAGAAGAGAAGAGGCACCGTGGAGAGGGGAGGTGGGTGAGCAGGGCATGGGCTGTTGCACTAATTCGGGTCCTGTGCTGGAAAAAGAGGCTGCAAGGCTTCAGGGTGGAGAAAGGGGTAACTTGCCCTGCATGGGAGGGAGGCTGGGGTGGCCCCCGCTTGCCAACTGCTAGAAGAGGGTGCCCAGCCATTCGCCAAATTGCCTTAAAGTGGCCTAAAACCTCCCCATGCCGGGGTGAAGTCCATTACAAGTTGAAAGGGCACGTTGATAAAGACCTGTTAAATGCAAACTGTCTTAAATCTCATCAAGGTATCTGAAAAGGGCACCCAGGGCACGTGGGGATGGAAAAGCTGCGGGCCATCGCATGGCGGATCTAAGGGCTGAGATGAAGAAGTACAAATGCGGGTGGGTAACAGTTTATTAACTAAAGGCAGATCGAGATGATTTGACTTTTGCTTGAGTCATACCATGAAGTAACTGCAGGAATTTGGTCTGATGAGCAAAGAGGAGGCAGGTTTGGTTGGATTGCTAGAAACTGAATCCTACCCAGGAAATGTTAGAGTAAGAGCCGAAAAGCAGCTAATTAACAATGCATATCAAAGTAGGAACACAGACTGTGAACACAAAAGAGCACCAGCCAGATTTGTTCAAAACAGCTGAAGAGCGGCACAAAAAAAGAAAAAAAAAGCAGCTAATCAAATGTATCTGCTACCCATGATCAAAAAGATCTTATTTTTTGAAAAACTGATTTAGGGACCGGATGGTTTGGGTAAAGGATGTACCGCGGTGGCATGGATCTCAGCACGGTACCCAAAATACACACAACACATAAAGCCTTGCTGCCATCGCCAATAAAGTTCAAAGATGAGCTCACCTTCATGAGCAAAATTACATGCTGCTGAGTGAACGGACACCGAGTCGGCCCGTAATCACTGTAAATAAAACCGAACCAATGGCAAAACTATCTAAACCAAAGGGTTGAAATGAGTTTTCAGATAAAAACACCACCCTAGGAAAACAAAGGAGGTCATAGCCAGACCATATTGCTCCCAAGCATGCTGAGGGATTTGGCAGAGCCCCCAGGTCCTGGTTTGCTGAGAGCCGATGCGGCTTCTCCAGGGACTGACTCTCTGCCTGGCTCGTGCTACCCGCGGCTGCAGCACATCGCTCCAATATTGAAGGGGTTAGGAGCATATTAGACAAACAACGGTCAGAAATGATTCAGGCACAGTTGATCTCGCCTAGGGACAAGGGGAGAGAGTAGAGGATTTGCAGATATCTCTTTCAGGTGAGCCTGTGGGCAACCTTGTTGCTAGAGCTGGTGGTGAGCTGATGAGCGCAATGAAAGACAGCGTGGCCTGGCAGCTCGACCTCCATCCCCCAAAACCTAAATACCAGGTTAAAGTTACGAGTTATTAAGTTAAATGGGCTCTGACAAGATGGTTCTGCTGGACCAAAGAGAGTTCATTGCAGGCATGACCCTGTGGAGGCCACGGGTTCACAGGGACACCTTGGACAGGTAGAAGAGACCTCCACCATCACAAGCCCTTGCAGGCGGAGCTCCACCAAGCAGCACCACCAAGCAGATTTGCAGCGCAGAAAAAAATCCTCATTAAACAGCAAGCTGGCCCCAGCATCGCAACGCTTAGTGTAGACCCA
The DNA here is from genome assembly GCA_013400875.1 of Anhinga rufa. NCBI lineage: Eukaryota > Metazoa > Chordata > Aves > Suliformes > Anhingidae > Anhinga > Anhinga rufa. The sequence continues at coordinate 116,257 of VZTV01099246.1, forward strand.
CTTTCAAGGGAAGCGCTGAAAAAGCCCTGATACTGCAGCGTTGGAGCCTTCTCAAGTGGCCAGAGAAGGGCGGAAGGACTTCGATGGCCCCACCATGGCCTAGGGCTGTGTTGCACCTTGGGGGAAAAAAGAGATCTGCTAGGTTTCTCTGCCCCAAGCAGAAGAGTATGCTGGAAACGCTGCGTGTGATTTATCATAGCCAACTTCAGTATATAAAAAGAGACCCAAGACAACATGTATCCCGGCCAGGTGTGAACACTGCGGCAGGAGGAAAGGCAGAATTTCAAGTGAGAGCATGGAGAAGGCTCCTGTGGGGACATCGGGATGGAGCTGGGCCTGAAAAGCAGCCCCAAATCCCCCAGAGCAGCTTTTTCTCCCCCTTCCCCTTAGATGACGGAGCAGCTAGATTGGGAAGAAGCTAGAGAAGAGCAATGTGCATGGGCGGAAAAGTGTGAAGCTGCAGTCCTACACCCAGGAGCAACAGAAAAGCAGAGGGGGAGGAAGCAAATGCTTCTCCACCTGTGCTTATCCATTTTTACAACCTGCCTCAATGGACAAAGTTACCCTCTTGCTTTTTGCAAGGTGGTGGGTCCAGCATGCTGCTGGTAGCTCTGACCAAGGCACAGGCTGGCACCAAAGCCATGGGTGGTCATGGATGGCCATGGGCTCCTTCCAACCCACTGTGAGACACTACTACACCCAACACATCCCAAAATGAGCAAGTCCCTGGCAGAGGAAATAACCCTCCCATGACCCAGTCCCCATCACTTGGTGCTTCTGATTAGATGGGCACAGAGGAGCTGGGGACATCACTGTCGGACACTTGTCCCCTGGGGACAAACAGGGCCAGGGAGCCCTATTTCTGCCTGTGTTTTCCCACCCTGGCAGTGGTACCTCACGGTGGTTCGGGGACCCTGGCCACACCACTCAGCACATCCCCAGCATGGGGTCACCTGTCTCATGAGCATGGCCCTGTCCCAGCCTGGCTCAGGGCACCCACAACGATGGCAGCCCTTGTCTCCTGCGGCCAGTGCTCCACACTGGGTTTAATTGCTAAATTGCTTTTAAAATTGAAAGAAACAGGGACCGCAGGGCAGCGGTGCTCTCCCGGGCCCCAGTTCAAAGGGGCATAGGTGGGGCCGGCCGGCGTGGGCCAGCCCCTGTGGCTGCCATCCTCCAGCGCAGCAGCACGGCAGGCGTGCCGCCAAGCCCAGACTTTGATGATTTTCTCCTCCTGCTGTGAAGACTAATGACTTCAGAGAGGGCATCCTGCCACGCGCATGGCCGCCGCCGTCACAGATCCAGCTGCAGCACAATGAGATGAGGAGAGGAAAAAAGGGGTTGGAGGTGCCGGTGCACGTGGGGCCTCTGGTTTTGTGTGTGTCTTGGCTTTCTGCGCACTACCTCCAACCATCCCTGGAAGTCCCCATCTGCACATCAGAGACCCATGAGTGTTAAGGACCACATGGAGCATCCCCCGAGGGTCACAGAGAGATGGGAATGTTTGGGATCCCCCACTAAATTGCTGCTGAAACATCAGAAACGTTTCCCTTTGCACTTCCAGGGGTGTAAAGCTGTGGAGCAGACAGCAACTGCTTTGTTCCCTCAGGCCATGGCATCAAAGCATCTAATTTGCCCCGTTTTCAATGGGGCGTCCCCATCCCACAGCCTCCTTCCTCCGTTGGGGACTGCAGCCCGACCTCGGCCCTCCTCCAACACCTTGCACACCCAAACCAAAAGCCTCAGGATGCCAAAGAGATTGCCCACAAGGGGAAGAGGAGCAGCCTCGATCTTCTCCAGGGGGTGTTTACTCTGAAACCTAACAATGGCGTCTTCTACATCACCTCTGATTATTTCAAAGAATAGAAACCCTTGCCTCCCACAGACTGCTGCAGAGCCCAGACATGCGCTGACCTTATGATTCACTGAGATACCTCTAACTCTTTCACCACAGCCCTACTACGCTGCTATTGGAGCCCAGCAGCTCGTGCGAGGACGGTCCAAGCCTGGGCATACTGCAGCGGGTGCACTCACCCCTGGTTCGTTCCCCACTCGTTTCGGATGCAGAGGTGCTTATGGACGGGGTCCTTCATGTAACCTTCGTAGCAGAGACACTCACCTACGGAGAGCAGGAGGGACATGGGAGGACAAGGTTTCCACGTGCATCCCTGCTGAACCCAGCCTGCAGCCACCTGGAGCACCCGGCAGCTCCGTTCTTGCACGTGGAGCAAGGCAAGAAAGCATCTTGCCACAAGAGCTGGGTTGAGCAGGCAGAAGTGAGCTCCCAACCCCACCCCAGCTGCCTGAGCACCTACCGGTCTCAGGGTCGCACTGGTGCTCGCAGGGGTCGAGGAGGCGCCGGGCGCAGAGGTCCAGGGCCCAGGGCCCGCTGGAGTTTTGCTGGGAGAAGAGGACGACCTGCGCCGGGTTCAGCCAGTCGCTGGCATCCAGCTGGCTCCCCTCCAGCAGGATGAATCGGCTCCCTGCCGCCGAGAGGGGAATCAGCAGTGGTGACTGCTGCTATCCCCTCCATCCCGTCATGGTCCCCTGCATTCCGTAATGGATCCCTCTGTCCTCTGATGGTCCCCTCCATCCCGTACCCATCCCCTCCATCCTCTGATGATGGTCCCCTCCATCCTGTGATCTCTTTTCCACAATGAACTCCTCTGTCCCATGCCCATCCCCTCTGCCCTGTGCTGGCCCCCTCCATCCCACGCCTGTCTTCTCCACCCCATGACAGCCCCCTCCATGCATGCCCGTCCCCTCTGCCCCACAAGAGCCATGTCCATCCTACACCCACCCTCTCCATCCCATGCCTGTCCCCTCCATCCCACAGTGGCTCCCTCAGTCCCGTGCCCATCCCCTCCATCCTGCACCCATCCCCTCCGTCCTGCACTGGTACCCTCCATGCCATGCCTGTCCCCTCTGTCCTGCACCCATCCTGCATCCGTCCTACCCATCGTTGCCTCCTCCCCTCCATTACAGCTCGCAGACTGGGGCAGGAGGGGGTGGGTAGGCCTACAGGGCACTCACCATCAGCAATGAGGTGCTCAGGGACGTGGAGGGTGATCTTGACAACAAGGGGGCAGCTCATGTGGGAGGAGCACACCAGGCTGATGACACAGCTCGTCACGCTGATGAGGGTCAGCGTGGTCTTGTTCACGGGGCTGCGGGGGGAGCCCACTGCAAAACACAAAAGCACAGTCAAACCTCAGACCTAAGGGATCCAGGAAGATCCTGGGGTGCAGCCAGAGGAGCTCAGCGTGCAGAGACCCTGCCCAGCCCCCTGGAAATCCAGCATCAATCCAATCAAGCAGTGTCACTTTGGATTTTCAAGACCATGAAGCAGCCTTTGCCACAGCACCCTCTCTACCCTGCCTGCTGCGGATCCGAGCCCCTGCAGCCCGGGCTCTCCCACACTCCTGCACCGCCGCATTCCGAGACCTTTGCAGAAACAGGACTTTAAAGCAGAGCAGAGACATTGAGGAGAAGAAAGGTAAATACGGTATCCTTTTTTTCCCCCCCCTCCTTCTTCACAGCATTTCTCTTGGGTTAATTTTGCCATGACGACAGCCTCCTGGATGCCTTTGAAAAAGCACCAGAGAGCCATAACTGCGCAGGGCACGCAGGTTTTTGACTTTTCATCTCTCAGCTGAAGAAGCTGAGTAGAAAAAGCTGGCTGGGGGGGGCTGAGCAATCCCCTGCATAGATAAAGCCAGAACTGGCCTCCCAGCACCGGTGCTGGGGGTAAAGGAGATGGCTCCCAGGCCCACAACTCTCAGAAAAACAAGGCACTGTCCAGAGAAGGAGGGAAAGCAAACAGAAACTCTCCTTCTCAGGGGAGGAAACCACTGAAGGGGTGGTGCAGGGCAAGACCCCTGCCCAAGGACCAAGCCTGTCTCCATCCTCCATTGCACATCCAGCTCCTACGTGCACAGTGCCAGAGCGAACCTGCGGCACCACCGCGCTGAGCAGCGGCGCACGAGCTCACTGGCCAGCCTTCAAAGCATGTTACTCATCAATACACACCAAAGCCCAGCAGAAGCCTCCAACAAAAATCAGAATATATTTCATCCTCTGCTGAGAAACTCCACCAGAGAGCAGCGGCAGCCCACTGTGGGAGCGGGGACCGGCACCTGCCCACGACAGCCTGGATTGCGCCTGGGTTTCCATCTTTTGCCAATGGAAAGTCTCTGAATCCAGAGAGGTGGTGGCCAACAGGGCAAGAGGGGCCACGGTTCGCTGCCCGCCTCCAGGCCTGCACCCACCTCGGCTGCGCCTCCGGCTCCGCGAGGGGTCCGTGTAGAACGTCAGCTGGGGATCGGTGTCCGCCTCCGTCCCCGAGTCCCCCTCGGGGTTGAGGAATGCTGAGCCAGCTGCAGGGGACACCGAGTGTGGTCACAGCAGGGCTGGCCCCACGCCACCCCAAGCGGCCACATCCTACATCACCCCTTCAGGGCGAGCCTTGCCTTGAAGACCAGGAGCCCTGTCTGCCAGGTGCAGCGGGGACAGCATCTTCTCCCCTTCCCACCACACACAGCCATGCCCCTGCCACAGCTCCCATTACCTTGCAACTTTTCCCCATGGCCATGCCAGTATCATAAAATATTTACCATGGCCAACGCCCTCTGCGTCTTTGCAACCAACCAACCCAACAGCATTTGCATCCTTGCATACACTGCTTTTTCTGGTTCCCCCCACCCAAACCCTCACTTCCATGCTCTCACCCGATGCTGGCCCTATTTCTCCATCCCAGGAGAGGGTGAGTGGCTGGAGCATGGGTGGGTGGAAGCCCAGAACACCCTGTCTGCCCTGGGGATGCCCCTACCTCGTGCTTTGTTGTTGATCCGCTTGCGCTGGCTGCTGGAGGTGTGCGAGAGCAGCGTGGCCTGCTGGTGGTTTGAGTCCACGGGGCTGGTGGCGATGATGTTGTCCTTGTACTTGTTCATCAGGGACAGCTTGGCGTTATCACTCCCTGAGCAGGAAAAATCGAAGGCAACATCTTTCAGGGATAAAGATTTAAAAAAAGGAGGGAGGCAAGAAAGAGAGAGATTTCCTTGGATCCATCTTCAGCATCTGCATGAGGCAAACAGGGTGCCGTAGCCAATGCACCGAGCTGCCCGCAATGCACCGTCCCAGGGTCCTCAAAGCCTGAAGGAGACCAGCACCTCCTCCAAGCCTAGCCAAAAGCTGAGATTTAACAATCAGCCTCTCAGGACACTTCTGCATACCCAGGTCTGCAAAGAAAATGCCTGGAGAGCTTTCAGAACCTCACCACGGTCTTCCCAAACCATGTCTCAGTTGAGAAGGTTCCAGTTGGGTGAATCAGCTCGTAATATGGCCAGCGAGCAAGTGTGTTACAAGCCTCAAAGAATCCCTGCTGATGATCCGAAGACAGCGTTAACTCTGAATCATACTGATGGTACGTATAATTTTGCTACTAAAAATCTCAGCTGAAGAAGATATCGGAAATCCTGGGATATAGAAGGGAATTTGGGGGGTCACCATGGGGTAGCTTGGAGGGGACACCATTCTGGTTCTCCATCAGGCGACAGGAACCACAGCCCTTCCCCTCAAAGCTCCACCCTGGATTGTCTGAGCCACGTCCCACTCAATGGTGACCACTCTCAACCAGCTGCAAGGTCTCCCAGCAATGGAAGTGCCTTCAGAGTGCCACCAGCATCTCACATGCAGTGAAAACCCAGAGAAATTGGGAAAATACTCAAGGGAAAACGTGGAATGATGGAGAGAAGATGAGGTGGAAAGGACACAGCTCAGCCCGTGCTTCCCTGTCCCATCCTCACCTGGTGTGAGGTCCATGCTGGCCTTCTCATTGCAGCCCTGCAGCGAGTCCAGGGTGCGGGTGACCTGGCTGGCAAAGTCCTCCCCGCCGTTCATGCACTCGCGCTGGAGATGGTGCCGCAGGTCGGTGATGTCGTACTCGTAGCCGTCCAGGATGGGGGTCTCGCGGATGCTGAGTGTCCCGCTGGAGTTGTGGCCCTGCACGCGGGCGTTGCGCAGGCTCTCCCGCCCATGGCCCCCAATCAGCACCGAGGGGATGTAGTGGATCTCGTTGGCTGCCTCAGCGCTGGCACTCTTCTGGGGCTGGGGCACCCGGCGCCGCTTGCACCACCGCCGGCGGGTGTAGAGGATCATCACCAGGCAGAGGATGGAGAGCAGCAGGGCGATCATCCCTCCCTGCGGGCACAAACACGAGCAGGGCTCAGCCGGGGACCGGCGCCAGCCACCCCCCAGGGATGCTAATGCACCAGGGATACTCCAGGGTGGCCAGAGCAAAGGCAGGGGCAAGAGGAGCCCAGTCACACTGATAAGAGGGTGCTGGCACAGGGAGCGCCCGGCACTGGGTAAGCACTCCCGGCTGAAGCCTGCCTCAAGCTGGACCAGCTTTGAAGTCACCACCGAGGCATGAAAAAGCAGCATTTAAAGCAGAGCGTGTTTTGTTTCGCTCTCCCGCAACCCGTCTTTGAAAGCAGAGATCAGATTTATTCCAGGCAAACTCTCCTACGGGCAACTTTTTCTGACCCATTTCCAACCAGTTTCAGTGCTGTCACTCTCAATCTTGGGAGATTTTCCCAGGGTATCCTGCAGAAATTGCAGCACAGATTAAAGGAGATCAAGGCTTAAGACAGCCAGATGACTGGAGCGTTGTTTGGGGAATGCCTGCGTGAAGAGATTGAAAAAGCTCCTGCCCCGCGGGGACGGACCCCGAAACTGCACCCATCCCTGCCACCTCACCACTGTCCCCAAGGTCACCCTCCTGCAGAGGCATTGTCACTGCACACAGATAGAGGCAGTGAGATGAAAGCCCAAGCGGGCCCTTTACGCCCAGCCTGCCAATAATAATAAACAACAACAACAATAATAATGAAAAAGCACACAGAGCCAGCTAAGAGCTCCATGTCCATCCACATCTCCGGTCCTCCACCTCTTTTCTATGCAATAGGTGATCTTGATAAAATAAAAAAATAAAATAATAGTAATAACCTGCTCCATTAGGACAAAACATTAAGGGAATTACTGAATGAGAAGCAGGAGCGGCAGCTGGAAAAGGAGCTCTAATAGCCATTACAGTTTAACCCTCGTTCATTCCCAGGATAATGGAGCTGCGATGCACTCTCCCAGCCCTCTTTCCAAACTTTCTTTTAAAAAAAATTAAAGAAAAAAATAAAGAAACTCCAGTGATTAAGGAGACAAGCAGTCCAGCAGAGCAGAGGGGGCTGGCTGGCACGCACCCTCTGGCCAGGAGCCTGCAGCCAGGAGGATGGGAAATCAGCTGGGGCTGAAAACTGGCACTGAATTCATGCCTGGCTGGGCTCATCCTGAGTTTTTTAGTGGTAAAGTCAGGGCCCAATTCCCTATCACGTTCAAATCCCTTTGAGTTCCTCTGATCCATAAATAAGTGGGGGCTATCCCCATCCCCACCAGAGACGGCCTCCCACATCACAGCTCTCTATCACCCTGGGGAAGGGTCCACCTGCAGATGGGGCGACAAGCAGATGGGATTAATACCAGGGCACTCCTGCCTTTCCTTTGCTGCCTTTTTTTATGCACGTTATATCCCACATACACCTGTGCTGGTAAACAAGGCTCCAAGCTGGAGCTCGAGTGGGGTGGATGCCCATTTGTTTAGGACTGCGGCTGTGGGTTCTCAGAAAAGACCTGAAAACTGAATTTCTGCTGCCCTGATTGTCTGAGAGCTCAAACTATCCGTGATGAAAAGCAGCCTGTGGCCACCTGAGATTTCAAGAGGCTCCGAAGGGAGGAGGAAAGCCAGCACTGAGTCTCCTCCACCCTGTGCTAGCTGGAGGGGGTCAGGGCACCACCTCAGGCCCCCAGTTCCTCTCCACGGGAGCACAGAAATCCCATTCTGCCTTCGTCCTCCCCCACCGGGCACTTGCACTACGGCTGCGAGAGAAGCCCTGTGCCGGGCAGGCGCGGGAGCGCTTCTCGCACGGTCCACGTGCGGACTGCTGTCACGATGGATACAGCCCCTCGCTCACACTTCCTCTCTTGGCAACCACACGGGAAAGAAAGAAAATCAACCTTGAAAACTCCACGTGATCCTGACTCCTGGCACAAAAGCCAACCTCTATTTGTCAGGGTGTAAGGATGCCGTCGGAGCGGAGCTGAGAGTGATGGGGAAAAAGGGAGAGAGGGAGGATTCAAGCTGTATTTACATATTTTGGTACAAGAGTAATGAGTTGCAGACATTGTTTTCATCAGCTCGATAATAAGCCTTGTTTCAGGCCCTCCTGTCTCCATCTACCAATCCACTGGTATTCAGTGGTGCCCGTGAAAACCAAGACCACCGTGGCAGAGTGGGGCCAGCCTCTCCCGAGGTGATGCATCCTCTCGGGAGCAGCTGGGAACAGACAATGAAAAAAAGGAAACAGTACGAAATGTTTTTTTTCTGAGGGTGGCTTTGCCACTGATTATTTTTTTTCCTCGAGACTAATCAAGCACAAATGATGGAGGAGAAACCTGGCCTGGGGCTGCAATCTGGAAGAGCTATTGACGCTCTCATTAGGGTAGGCACCATTAAACAGCCTGTTTGCAGCCTCGGCAACACATTGTCTCAGGCTAATTATCTTCCAGTGGCACAAAAATTGTCAGATTCTTCAGATTTTTTCTAACATAAAAAAAACAACCAACCAACAAACCACAGATCCACCTCCAACACACAGATCTCTGTCTCAGCCTCCTTTCTCTGCCGTCAAAACCTCGTCCCTGTTTCTGCAGGGAGGAGGAGAGCTGTGCAGCCTCCGCGCATGGGATGCTCTTGCTTACTGCACAGTGCAAAACCGTGGCCACGGGGCTGCCGTCCTGATAAAAGCAGTGGTGACAGTGCCCACTGGCACCGTGGCACCCGCCGCACACCAGAGCTGCACACCAGAGCAGCGGGCGCCGGGCACGATCCACTGGGCAAAGGGCTCCCGACACAGTCAATGTGAACTAACCCTGGGTTAAGGTGGTTGAGACCTTCGAAGCCCAGCACCCACCGGGGACAAAGGCACCCCTGCAAACGTATTTGCACAGCGATGCAAACTCGGGGAGAGGTTTAAAGCAGCCTGATGTTAAAGCACCCTGCATGCAGCATCATTCGGAGAGGAGTCCAGGCATCTTAACCAGCCCCTGAAGGTGGGCTCAGCTCCCTGTCCTAGGACTGCTGGAGCCAGATGGGGAAATAAATGGCTTTTCAAAAGCCCCTATATTTTCTACAGGTTTCTGAAGACCTAAACGGGGGCTGCCTTCCCATCACATACCATGACAGAGATGTGGAGGATCCTCAGCTCTTCTTCCGCTGACTCAGTCTGGGGCTCGTCTGTGGGGTCGAAGCCGGGAAGGTTGGGGGCTCCATCTTGGTGGTGGATGTGGAAGAGCAGCGTGCCGTTCTCCAGCCACTGCTGCCGCCAGCGCACCAGCGGGATGTCGTCTGTGTTGCCCGAGATCTCTGCAAAAGCAAAGCTGCTCGCGTGGGAAACGCAGTGGAGGAGAGGGGTGGTAGAGGACATTCACCTCTTCCCCAAAAATGGGTGGAGGGACCAAAGGACACACACAGCAGGCTCCCTCTGGTCACCTCCTGCCGGCACCATGGCTGCCCCTACCCGACCCGCAACCTGAAGCGTTACAGCAGAGTAAAATCATATTTCTGGATAAAATCCAGATTTTACCCAGGTTTGGCCCCTCCAAAAATCCAGATGTGGTGCAGGGACAGAGCACTTACTGACTGCATCTTGGGGCCAGAGCCAGGGGCCCTAGCAGCATCCTCCCAGCCCTAATCCAGCCAGGTTTCACCCACATGCTTCACGTTAAACAGCTCCAGCTGTGGGAAGCAGAGGATATAGGACATATTCTCAGCAGCAGTAATGGGATCATTGGGATCATGGCACTGAATTATTGCAAACAGAAAGTATTTCCCCGTCCTTCATCAACAGAAAAATGTTCACACGGCAGCGATAACACCTGCAGTTCTGGCTCCGACTGAGGTGCATTCAGAGGTTTTCAGTCTTCAGCCACTTGCAGCTTCCCACACAGGACACAGCCCTGAGATCTGCAGACGTAGCCGCACCTTCTGCCCAAACACCCTGACTTTCCTCAAGTACCTTTAGGATTTGGAGACACTGGGATGGACAGAGCTGGCCTGAGGGGTGACAGCAGGAGAGGACACCCAAGCAGGAGGAGCAGCTGAGGATGGGGACATAACAGGTGCCGCAGGACGCTAAATGCCAAATCAAACCAAATTCACCTGGTTGACTCCAAAATTTCAGGGAAATCCCATGGCTGGGGCTTAGCAAAAGGAGGGGTGACACCAGCACGTCCCTAGGAGAGGTGGGCACTGTTTTGACCACCTCCTCCATCTCAGACCAGATCACCTTGATCACCATCTCAGATCATCACCTTGATCTCAGCCATCAGCTCAAGCAAGCCATTTGCCCCTTAGGTTTTTTTTTTTCCTGAAAATGTAAGCTTCAATTGCATTTGTTGGAATGACCATTAAAAATGTGATACTCTTCCCAGCAAGGCGCAGCTTCCCCTCCTGCCTCTGCCCCATGGGAGCAGTCCAGCCAGACCCGTCCGCTCCATCCCATTTGTAGCCATGTGTTTTGATGGCAATGAGAAAGGGCCCGGCTCACTTTGCAAATTGTCATCTTTATTTTGCTTGTTTCATGCTGCCTCCAAATGAAAACTGGAATTCAATTACAGTGCCGAAAACCAACATTTTAAATTTACTGTTAATTAATTTCATTAGGCTGCCTTAAGTGAGCTGGCTACCGGGGAGGGGGTGGGGGGAAATCTGCATCAGAAACCAGGTTCATCCTCCCAAGCTGATTTGATTAATCAAAAGAAACATTAGCTGCAGCGAGCGAATTGGCAGATTGTTTCTGCTCAGCACGGGCCGTATTTCTGGCGGTAATCAGTGCGCTTCAAGTGTCCCAAGCAGAGAGATGCTGAGCTCTCCTCAGTGCCACCGGGAAGCAAAATCGAGAGGAGTTAAAGCATCTAGGAAGCCAGAAGCACTTTTGAAATTCCCTCTAAACGCTGAGCGGCGTGTTTAGGCACACAGATCCCCTTTGAAATGCTGGTTCTGGGAGCCAGGAGGGTTTGAAAAAGCAGATCTCCTCCTCTCCCACCTGGTCTTTATTCATGGGCTGAAAGGGGAAAACAAGCTTTCCTGCTTCCCCAACTCCCCACGGCTTCTCAACTTCAAATGAACTAGCTCAAATGGAAGAAAATATTCTCCCCGCACCTGCCTGCTAATGTGAAATTAGGAGTAATTAAGGCAAGAGTTTTTATGCACAACAGGAACTCAACGTACTGACATTTGGAAAAATGTAAATACCAGCATTCGCTCCATTGTAAAGAGTGAAAATAATAGATCCTAAGTATATGACATTGTGACATTTAGAAAGCTAGAGTTAAAGATGTTTTCCCCCTGATCTGACATATCATTGAAAAAGCAGCACCCTTCAGCTCATTAATATTTGAGGAGGACTCCTTGATGGAAGTTATTTAAATGATTAATAGATTATAGTAAATTTAAGCCTTAAAATAGGTTGTCATAATTTCAAATTTATTTAAACAGGCTTATTTTTAAAAAGAAAAATGTATTTCAATAAAAAATTGATTCCTGTTCTTCAAGAGCACAATCCAGCCACAGAGCCCGAGTGCGTTATCCTCTCCCACGAGACATCACGACACGACCCTGCGGCTGCATCCCACACATGTCAGAAGTTCTAGAAACAGAGGAAAACACCCCAGAAATCAACCACCATCACCCCAGACCTGCAGGCTATGACCCCTCCATCACACTGCAGGACAAGGCGGCTCCACCATCTCTGCTCCTGCCCTGGGCAAAGGCTCTTGAGGCAGTGCCTGGATGAGTAAGCTTCAACCTTGGACCTTCCCCTCCTCTCCTCAAGGGTCTTAGCAACAATGCCAGCTGCCCCTATCCCACTCCATTTCTACTTGAAAACAATATACATAAAAATGCTTTCCAGTGCCTGTGAAGTTCTCCTGGAGTTTGGTTCAAGCAAGACAAAACAAGACCAAGATGAAGACCAAAACCAAGCTTCTTCCCTAACACAGCATCTCTTTGCAGTCCACTGCATTCCACTTTTGTCTTTGTCTTGCACTCCAAGCAGACATCTCATCACCTGGTGGGAGATGCTACAGTGACCCTTGTAGCCAGCTGGGGCCATTTATCTGGATGCCGGAGGGGCTCGGCTCTGCCATGAGGCTGGCAGGGGCCAAGCCTGCCGGCCAGCTCATACCACAGGGCCAGGAGACCCCAGAGGAGGTGGGAAAGTAGGCAGAAAGCCAGAAGAAAAAGGACAGGGGGGAAGAGGAGAATTTCAAGTTCAAAGTTTGAAAGATGATATTGATGATAGGCCTGGTCCCTGCATGGCTTTCATTAAGGCCTTGGATATGAAGCCATTAGCACTAGTATTAACTTCTTGCACCTCTGTTAAAAAATAGCCTGCCTGAGTCAGGGGTTAATAACAGTAGGAGACCACTAATTAGGCTGTGCCGCGTTCACCTGGTATCAAACGTGGCCCAGGTCCTTCATATCTACAGGAGCAGCAGCCTCCAAAGACCCTGGCTGATGCTTTCAACATCACGGCCGCGGCTGCTCCCCTCCCAGACCATCTGCGAGGGGAGGGAGGGGGGAAGGAAAGGTTGTAGAGGAGCAAACTGAGGAGAGGACAAAAGTCCAGATGAAGTTGCTGGAGGTGGGTGGATTTACACCTGCTTCATTACTGATCATCCCAAATGACCCCATTTCCCTAGGGACAGCCATCCCACCCAAAGCAAACCCAGTCCTTCTGGAGGCAACACCTCTGCATCTCAAATTTTGGGAGGCAACACCTCCGTCACAGCCCAATTCTGCACCCGAGCTGGTGCAACATCGAAACGGTGGCCCCTGAGCCCAACACCGACACGGACCCCTTCCTGCATCCCCGTCCCCCTGCTGAGAGCTGCCATCATGGCACACAAAGACAGCAACTCTCCTTAAAAACACACACCAGCATTTTGATGAAAAAAAAACCCCGGCAAACCGATTTTCCTTTCCATTTGGAAGCGTTTTGCACTAATAGACGCCTCCGATTAGTCAAATGAACTCTGCCATAATGCCAGTCTCTGCAGACTCATTTCATACAGCAGAGCGCAGATTTTGACTTGGACTTATATTTCCTCGTTAACATTTAAACCTGGCTTATTTTCCACCCGGAACCTGTCTGTGTTTTTATTTAAGTTCCCCATTAGCTAAGGCTTTTTCTCCATGTCTAAACCTCGCACATCCTTTAAAGGGCTCTAACTCAGCTAAAGCAAGCGCTGGCCTTGCACTCTTCCAAGGGTCTCCAATGTCTAAAATAACTCAGGAGACCTTCCCACCATGAGCCACTTGCACTTTCTGTTGGGATTTCAGGCCTTGATTCCTATCAATTCACATATCAAACTGCATATCCTGATATTTAAGTCATTTTTACTTACGAGGTTTTGGTGACACATCTTTCATGGGATAATATTCATGTTTTTATGGGCCTGTCATCACGGACAATCCATATTTTATTTGCATTTCTTTTTCTGTCTCCAATCTCAAGTAGGAAAACCAGCTCATTCTGCAGGTCATTCTGCCTCTTTGAGACAATCCGGCTTTACCATACCATCAAACACAAACCTTTATCTATTAGGAACCTGCTTCACGGGACAGGGCACCTTGGCCAACATTTCCAAAAGACCCATAGACATGGGAGAACCTAAAGGCTCAGGGAAAAGGCACCTGCTGTATCTGGAGCCACTCTCTGGCTAGGTCAGAGACATCACCCCACCGTGACGTCTGCACGTGGGGCTGGTACACGTGAAGCCCTTAGCTGCTGTAGCAAGGCTGACAGCTAACCAGGTTTCTCCTTGAAATGTAGGGTGCCTTTGCTTTTGGGAAGGTCATCGAGGAGTTACATTTCAAAGCTGTAGCCACACTTTAGCCTTTAACTGGGATTTTTGTCCCCAGTATGCCATGGCCCTAATTCGTCCCTTTCTTTAACAACAAAACCCTCCATCACGCTGGGAGTGACACTGTGCCACGCGGCTGTTTGCAGAGCGAAGGACACCAATTCATCATTAATGGGTCTGAGTCGACCGGCTTTGCTCCACAGCTGCTGACCTTACAACGCGACGTGCCCCATTGCCCTGCTCTTCCCTGCACGCCCAAGGACGTGCCCAACTGCAACAGTGAGACATCCTCTCCGAGGTTATTCTTCCACTGCATTTGTCAATTTTGACCAAAAACTGGGAAAAACTTGGCTAACACATGTGGCTGCAACGACCAGGCTGGGACATTCACTGGTGTTTGATTTTTTACTCCTGTTTTGTTAGTTTGGTCCCATCTGCCGTAACTGTGAACTACAGAGGAGATGTGGGAAGAGAGACGAATCCACCTCCTGGACTAACACTTGGGGGGGATGTGGTCATGTAAAAAAAATAAAAACAAAGCTCCACATCATGACAGTGAGCAAAAGCAAAATAAAGAGGATGTGTGACAACTTATGAGATGCAAAGTTGATATCTAAATCCCAGAAAGGACCACATTTCTAACTGATATCTCACCCTGCAATGCCACCACATCACCTCTTCCAGAAGGAAGCCCAGGTCTCCACGGAAAGAGCCCAAATGACAGAGAAGCTCCCAATCAGCCATGGAAAATTACTGCCCTGGTTAAATCGCCTCCCAGCAAATCAGTGAGATGGAGAGCACGAAGCCCTCAGCCCAGATGGTGCTCACCTACAAGCAGCGGAGGAGGACAGCTGCTGAACTCCACCAACACACCAGCTATCGCTCAGAAAGGGTGAGCAACTGGAGGAGCAGAACTTGGCAGAGGAGACTCCAATCTCTTAAAAAAAAAAAATCTCTTGTGCATCATGGAAATTACAGACCAGTAAATCCTACTTCTGCCCTGGACGGTTTGTTAGCGGAACCAGTAGGTGCGTGGGTAAATACGGGTCACTCAACACCGTGAGCCAGTAGATAAGGGTGATGCAGTTTGATGGACTCATTTCAAAGAGTCCTTGTCAAAATGCAGCCTCAAAGTTTCCCAAAGCACCGAAGCGGGGTTGGGATAAGAGGGAAAGTCCTCTTAAAGCCCACCAGGTGGGGGAGGAATAAGAGGTTAGTTTTCACTATGAAAGGAGGTTACCAAGAAGCCCCACAGAGATCTTTATGAGGACCTCAGCTGTTCAGAAATGCTCTGGAAGAGGAGGCAAATGACAAAGTTGGTCACCAACGTTAAATTTAGTCTCCAGAAAGCTAAAGCTGCAAAGTGCTGGAGGAAAGTGGGCAAGGAAGTGGGCAGGTGAAATTCAACTTTGGTGAAAGCAAGCCGATCTTGAATCCTGCAAGGGTTATTCAGGTCAGCCATCTCATAACGGAGGAGGCAGAGCTAGGAAGGTTTGGAGGAGGGGTACAAGGAAGATGAGACGTCACAAACAGCTTTGTGGGGAGGAGAAACCAACTGCATTAGGACGCCTCAGCAAGGAAAACAAATAACTGAGCAGGGACATCATAAAAGCCTATAAAATCATGAAGCCAGTGGAGCAGTGGGAAAGGCAATGATTATTCACTATTTCTCACTTTGCAAGAACTAGGAGTGTAAAAACTAAAGAAAGGCTCTGTTTCGTCCACCATGAAGTATGAAAGCATTGAGGAAGGATCAAATTCAGGGAAGAGGAGCAGCTACCAAGCCAGACAACCCAGAGGCAAATCCCAGCTCGAGAAATCCCTGCTGCACAGACTTTGGCAGTAGGGGAAGGGCCACACAATATACACTGTGTCTTTTACATTTTTTCCCCCCAAGTATCAGCTCCTTGCGATGGCTGGAGATGCTGAGTCCCCACTAACCCGCTGTCCCCGACACTGCCCAGTGTCTTGGGGATGGAGGGTGGCTGCAAAGCCAGCTAGGTGCTGCCCAGGCCACCATTTGAGGACGCATCCCACATCAACACGTCCCTTCAGGAGCAGCTGAGACCCTCTGCTCCTCCAGGTACTGCCTCGCTCAGGGAAGGATCCCCCAAGGCAGCTCCCTAACATTGAGACAGCCTCTCGCCACCCAGCCAGCAACTCCCCGCCTCCAAACCCCAGCCCTCCATGCCGTCAGACCCTACTGACCCAAGACGCCTGCCAAGATTACCTTCAGCTTTCCACGCCAGCCAGCAATTTTCACTGGGAGGCAAAGGGCTATTTATATCCATCGCGGGCTGGCAGGGAAGGTAATGGCCGGCCACTCCAGCCCATCTGCCAGGCACTTAGCAAGACACTGGAGCATATCGTACAGGCGAGGTCAGGCAGTGGCAGTGGTGGGACAGGCAGGGGAGAACAGGGGATGCATTACAGCGATGACATGGACTTAACTTCAAGGGTAAACTTCAGCCCGCTCCTGCAGACTAATTTGTTTAAGTGCTTGGTGCGCCAAGGCCAAGAGGTCGGGTAAATTGGACGTTATTTCGGCGTTCCCATGCTCAGCACAGGAAATGAGCACAGCTGCTCGTTCCTTATCTCCTGGGGGGAGAGCCAGGACCTGCCTGTCCTCTGGGGCATGGGAGGGATGAGGTGGCCCTCCCAGGGGGTGAAACAGGGCCGAAATAACCCTGTCCGCTCTCCTGCCAACAGTGGAACCAAGAGGTTTTCCAAGAGGTGGTCCTCCTCTTCCTCCCACCTACCCTGGAGAGACCAATGCTGGCCTTGGGGGCAGGATGATCCTCACCAGTGGCCCCATACTGGGATGGAGAAGGCAGGCATGGGCTACTACCAACTGCAGCCTAATGTCATAAACTCTTCGGTACTTGGAAGCTCTTACCCGATTTCAAGCTCCGTTTTCAAGTTTGTGGAGAGGCTTTGAAAGATAATGAGGAGAATGGGGAAAAAAAAAAAAAAGAAGAAGGAAGAAAGATGTAGAAGGGGAGAAAGTTGACTGTGCATCTTGAATTTATCACTCTTGAAAGAAGAGCTTGTCAAGAGGGCCAGAGATCAGCCAGTGCACAGTGATCAATGGGAGGACTTTTGGGTCTAGTCAAGCCTGTTTCAGATTTACAGGAACTGAATAGAGGCATAAATCTGTCACTGCCTGACGAAAATGGAGGTAATTAAATCTGCAGGTGTATATAATTGTCATATTGACGATCTATATAAATCAGCAGAACCAGCAGAGGCACAAAGCACTGCGTTGAGCACAGAACCTCCCTGTGAGGAGCTGTTTGCTGACCTGCCTGGCCGCAGAACACAGCCCCAGGGACACCCATCTCACCCGCATGGACCTGCCCGTCACCACAGCTACCACGACCCTCTCCTCCGCAAGAGACCTTCTCCAGGTCGCTCCCACGGTCAGCAAAAGCAGCAAGACCCCCCCCACACACCCCACTTTCAATGGATGCAATTACCCGTGGTCTCATCCTGGCTACTGCCAAATTTCCTGTGACTTCAGGAGGATGAAGATGGGAGCCCGAGTGTTGAGACGCCCAACTGCAGGCAGCACGGGGGGCTCTTTGCAGCTACTTTGAAGGTCTGAGCCCAGCTGCAAGTGGGGCACTGACTTGATCTTGCAGCGACTCTTTTTTTTTTTTTTTTAATTTATTTTAACCTTTGTTATTTTGGGAACTTTGAAGCCTAAGCGGCTCTGAGGTGGCTGCCTTTGTAAGAAGGACAGAAGGTGCAGAGTGGGGATTTGAAAGGGGGGAGAACAGAGAGGGGAAGAAATGGTGCTTCACAGCTGAGGTCTACGGCAGCCTCTTCGCTGTTTCTCCCACATCCCAACAAACCCACCCCGGGAGACACTTGGGGCTCTTTTACCAGCAGCTACGGGAAATATGGATGCAAAGCAACCACGGTGTCCTCCATTTATCTAACACTGCAACCCAGAGAAACTTCAAAGACCTTTGCAGACCTGCATCCCTTCTCCCACTGCTCAATGGGGCACCCCTCGGTCCCCGCGGTGGCTGTGGAGCATCCTTCCCAGCCACCACAGCTCAGCCCCGCTCCTGCCGCGTATGCCAGTGCCACAGGGACACATTTCTTCCTGCAGTGAGAATGGGAACACGAAGGAAGGCTTTCCCATCGTCTTTGCCAGCCAGCCCCCTCACACGTGCCCACGGGCCGACCCCGCTTCCCAGGTTGAGTGCTATGTACGTGCAGCAATTGGATAATTAAAAATTAAGCAAGCACTTCTGCATTGCAGTCCAAATTATGTAACGCCGCTCTTCGGTTTCAGCACCCATCAGCTTTAATGTGATCGCACGGCAGCACGGCCCTACCTGTATTTACCTGCCTGTCTTCGCAGGCAGGGCTTGTGCCCTTGGCAGGGAAAAGGAAACCCCAATGTCATAAACATGGGCAGAACGTTCCCTCATGCTCACGTGGAAAAAGGAGGAAAATCTACTTATTTTCTGAGATGGCCAGAAAAAAGGGGATGGAGCTGGGATGCTCCAGCCCAGCGAAGCGCTGAGGGTGGCCCCAGCCAGGGCAGCACCCCCATGACAGGCAGGGGCTGCTGCCTCTTGCTCCTCCTCCACCAAAGGGAAGCAGCATCGCATGTTAGCAAATAAGCAGCATTCTGTAAGCAAACAAAATTAAATCAAGGCGAGGAGTGAGCTGCATTTTCGGTATCTTGAGAGCGAAGAGCCCTGCCAGACTCTGAGCACTGGGTAACTGCAAGCTCCGGTGTTTATGGCCACATCTTTGCTTTATCCCCACGGGCTCTGGCTGTTGCCAAGGCCGGGGCTCAGCGGGCCAGCCTGCTGCCTCCTCCCTTCCTCAGCCAGAAACTCACCAAATACATGGCAATGGCCTCTGCAGTCCTATTCCCAGGGCACGGATGCTGCCACCTGGTGTGAAACCAGCCATTAATTCCTGCTCCAAAGGGCACTTTACTGGGCTTCATTGCACGGCAGCTTCAGGAAGCCACCAGGGATGCTGCGGCTCACACCTGTGGCGAGTGGCTCTGCCAGTACCCTCCATCAGGGCTCCTAACATCCCTCAGCTTTCACGTGGCATCCCAGCCTGGCTAAAGCTGCGCCTTGGCGTGAACTGGAACAAGACCCCTGCAGCTCCCTGCTCACAGGCTGGCAGAGACATTTCTAACACCACCACCACCCACCCCCCCACCCCCAAATTCCTGGGCCACATGTGTCATGTCTGCAAAGACAAACTCCCTGGCTCGTCCCTTTGCCAGCCAGAAAGCCAGCCGCTCCACGGCAGCACAACGGCTATCGAGTCCCACCGCCGCTCCTCTCCAGAGCTCTCCCGAAGTGGTGAAAGCCAGACCCCAGCTATTTCTGGCTGAGTAATAGAGAGAAGGTTGGGGAGATGCAGCTCTGGGATGGGAAAACAGCTCTGCACTGGCAAGACAGCCGGTGGGAAAGCAGAGCCCAGAGGAGCTCAGGGCTGGCCCGGGGCGGTAGGAAGCACGGCGGACTTTCCGCTCCAAACCTGACATTTCCACATTTCCCAGCGGCTGCGGACACTGGGGACATCATTAGGGGATCGGACGGGCTGAGAGCACCACAGCAATTTAAAGTCCACGCTGAGCCAGAATTAGGCCCCGTGGGACCCTGCAGACACAGCTGCGAGATGATCCTTGTAAGAAAATTTGGGAGCGGGATGTCTCCTCTCCCAGGCATCTCCCCTTCCCCACCAAAGCCAGCCAGCTCAGCCGATCCCCACAAGAGCCCCCCTGCCACAAAGCTGCCCTTCTCGGCAGCAGAAAGGGCACGAACTGCCTCCTGATGCCACACATGTAGACAAATCATCCCGACCTGCGCTGAGCCGCCCACCCCCATGCTGGAGCTGTGCCCTGCAGTCATTCCCCATATCCTCACTCCTCCTGCAGTGCCCTGAGCCCTTCGTTCACACCAAGCTCCCCCATCCCTCCACCTATGGAGCTAGGAAGACGTTTTTTAAGCCTGAAGCCACCTCTTCTAAGAAAACACCCTGCTTATTCATCCATGGTGGACAATCCTCATTATGGGAGGGCATTTGGTGGCTGCGGGGCAGCAGCACTGGGGAGGACTGGGAGCCCACTGGCCTAGGCAGCGGGTTCCCAGCGCCGTGGCCTCCCTCTCTCGCTCCCTTTGGGATGTTCAAATTAATTGCCTTGTCTCCTGGAGCTTTTAACTGGAACAAATAAAAGAAAAAAGGGGTGGGGGGGTGCCAAAACCCATAATAAGGTCTACAGTTCCTCTGAGCTACAAGGGCTGCTTTAAATTTGGGGGTTTTACTTTTTTTTTATTATTATTTGAAGAAGGTTTCCATGGTAACTGTCTCCCATCACACAAGAGCCTGTCCCCGGGATATTTCGGGGTTGCCAATATCTGCTTTCCCAGGCAGCCACTGTGCTGTGACAGTGACAGCGTGGCCAGGTTTTTGGCAGGGGAGGAGGGTAGGGGTGCAGGAGAGAGGAACAGGAGGGGTTGCCCCCGAAAACCAAGGTCAAGGTCCTTCCTGTACCCGGTTTCCCCTGCCCACCAGGCAGACCTCCATCCCAAAGGGCTCCAGCAGCCAGGCGATGGTTTCACTAGGACTGTGGACCCGATTTGGGGAGCACTCCTGAGGCAGCACAGCCCTCGCCAGGCCAAGCAGAAGTGATGTGTCCGTGCAAGAGCATGGGCAGGGTCTCCTTAACATCTCCTGCTTCCTTCTCTATCCCTTCTCCAGCTTCTGTCCTCCACCAGGTTAGCTTTCAGCTGGATCAGCTCCCCACAGGAGCAAGGCCAGCTCTCGGCATACCCCATAGCTGCTTGCTCTGCTACACTTGTTAGTCATCCTAATTACTGAAATGCCTCAGAGCTGGTGAGGAAAGGGACTGTGTCTCCTCTTGCATCAGGGCCGTGGACCCCAAATTTCTGTGACCGATGTGCTGCCACCAGATAGAGGATGTCTCAAGGACCCTTTACCCCTCCTTCAATTATAAATGGTGAAAAAAGCCCCTGCCCGTTCCTCGGCAGATCTCAGGCTCTGCAGACAGGACACGGTGGAGGGCACAGGCTCAGACCCCTGCCCGTACCCATCCCCGGCAAACAAGGCCCCACAGCAAAGCAAAGCGTGGGGTCAGCTTAGACCATGTCCCAAACCAGACCTCAAAGAGGCCAGCGCCGGTGCCGCAGGGCAAACATCAGTCCCAAACATCCCCCAGCTGCAGGGCAGCAAAACAGGATCAGAAATACCAAGGCGGCGTGCAGGAGCGGAGGATGCTCTCCGCCGGGCCCTTTCTCTGCGTTAAGTGGGGTGGCCAGAGCCTGGCAAACAGAAACCTTCCCTTTTCTAGACAAATCCCCCAGTCTCCAGACTGCTGCTGCTCAGGGTGAGCTGCCAACCACAGCCAGGCTGGCTGCAGAGAAGCCAGAACCCGGCGATCTGCAAGTAAAAGGACAACCAGTCTTAAATGACAGAGCCATCACCATCCAAATACTGCCTTAATCCCGCCAGGCAAAAATTCCTTCATTTGAAGGACCGCTCTGCAGCGAAACTCCAAGAGAGATGATTTCAGAGCCTCCGTTTAGCTGGCTAAGCAATCATTTAAAAAAAAACCAACCAACCAACCAAACAAAAAAAGGTAGGGAATGGGCTGCAGCCCAGGAGCAAATGCCGCTGGCGCGGGGAGAGCAGGGCATAGGTGAGATAGCGGCGTCAGGGAGGTGTGCGGCTGCCCGGGGGGCCCCTCCACCGTGTGGACCACAGCCAATTCCTGGGGGTAAATCATGCCTGCAGATCGCTGGGGGCCTTCAAGGAGTGCCCACACAGGCGGCCCGGACCCTGAAACTGGGACAGGTCTCAGCACAGGAAGGGCAGCGAGCCTGAGCATCCCTACCAGGACGCGGTCTCAGAAATTAAAGCTGGGAGTGATTAAAGGGAGCCAGGAACATCGCTCTGGCACATCCCGCTGAAACAAGAAGCCAGGCCCCCGCAGCCCCCTCGGCTGAGCACCAGTCCCTGCCCGCCCTGCCAGACCCTGGTACCAAGCACTGAAGTGCCAGGCAGCCCCACGGCCCGCTCCCCCCGCTGCTTTCTGGGTCAGCGAGATCCCCTCTCAGCCCCGCTGCCGCTGGAGCCGGCTGGATGCACGGTTGCTGTGGCAACGGGTTCCCAGAGACGAAATCCTTACTTCTTGCTTTTTTTTTTTTCTCCTTGGTTAAGAAAAAAATATACAAGAGGCCCTCTACATCCGCCATGCCCCTGAAACCTCCACTCCCAGTAAGAGAACGGGTCGGTGATGGGCACAGCATGGGGGCGAGGTGTCCATATGTATGGGGATGCGCCTCCCTCCCGAGCCTCTGGTCACCCCTGGTTTGGCCGTGGGGGTCCCTGTGCTCCTCCCAGGGATGCTGCCCACTTTCCTGCAGCGTTTTCCACCCTGACCACTGGGTTTTAAGGGATGCCCCTGGTCATAGCCGAGGCTGGCGCTGGGTTCCCTCACCTGGAGGAGAGCGTGTGACCAGGCATTGGGGGTGGGGGGGGTGCGCTCAGTGCTTCAGTGGCTCTGAGCAGGTCACCTCACCCATCCTTCAGCTGGAAAAGGGATGTGGAGAGGTCAGGTTTACATTGCATGGCCAAGAGCAAGGGCAGGAATGGGGTCCCACCAGCGGTTTGCACCCAAACCCTATCAGATGAGCCCGTCCTGTCCCACCAGATGCTCCAGGACAGCTTCAGGGCAGGACCCTCAGCAGGTCCCTCTCTGCTTTTTTGGAAGCTCCGCAAGCCCTCAGGCCTTGGCGTCACCCTTCGGGGCACGCTGTCCAGCACCCAAGAGGACACCTCCGGTGTGAAAAGCAAGCACCAAAGCATCAGAGGGGGAAGGAGGTGCAGCAGCACGGAGGTCTCAGTGATGGACCAGGTTTGATGGGGAAAAAGGAGGAGGCAAGCAACAAGGAGGGAATCATTTCACACCACAGACTGGGCAGCCGGCACTGCTCTGGATGCTACGGACAACGTCCCACCACCAGCACCAACAACTCCAGGAGGGCATAGGAAAAAGGTGGCACCCCTGGATTTGCAGGAGACGTAAATCTCAAAGCATCCATCTCAAATTCACCCCACAGTGATGGGAACCGGAGCTAGGACCCTGGCCAGGCGATCAGCTGCTGGCAGCAGAAGGGAATCAAGCGCATCTTTTGCCAACGGGCAGAAGGGCTGCCGAGACGGGGTGTTTCAGGGTCCCTTCCCCACCGCAGGTGTGGGTGGGTTGGGAGCCCCCCCGGTGAACCCCCCGGCCGCCCTCCAAGCCGCCTGGCAGGGAGGTGCCGGCGGCCACCCCCTCGGCCGGGCGCGTGGGAACATAGATCATACCGCCAGGTTTCAGTGCATGCGACAGTGTCCAGGATCAAAGCCAAGTTCAATTAATGGCTCACAATCTTATTAGAGAAATTATTTCAGGATCTTGAGTAAAAGTCCAATATATCCACTCCATTCCATTAGTCAGGCTCATTTAGTAATTCAATCAATCTAGGCAAGGCAATTGAGCTCCTCTGGTATAATTTAACTCAGTTATTCTCTAGGTACTTAAGAATTTCTTAATATTTGCTCCATTATTTCACCATTACACCTATTTCCAGGTGCAAGGTTCACACTGGAGCAATGCTGTGGGTCTCACGGTGGGACCAGCCCCACTGCAGCCCTCTGCCATGCCGTGCTGCCACAGGATGGGGACGCATGACGGGGAGAGGAAGCTCCAGCGGTGATACTGGGGTGCCCTTGCTTCCCTTGGAAATGAAGTTGAGCTGGGGACCAGTGCCGCAACACCCTGAGACCCCCTTTCCCAGCATGGAGAGCTGGGACCAAGGAGCTGCCTTGCGTGCCACCAGCTTTGGGACCCACAACCAGCACCCAGCACCCAACGAGAGGAGCAGGGCCAAGCAACCCCCAACCAAAACGCAATGGGATGTGTTTCTCACTTGAAGTGGAGGTGGAAAAGAAGAAGAAAAAAAAAGGGGATAACGCAATCCTGCAGCCTCTTGGCTCCCGCTTCCCTCCTCTGGGGCCATTCAGGAGCCAGGGGTCAAGGGCGGACGGCGGGGGGACACCACCTATCGCAGTCCGTGGCGGCGGGGAGACGAGCAGGACATGGATGAGAGCTGACGGGTGTCACATCTCGCCACCTCCCTGTGCAGCCTGGAAGGAGAGCCGGGGCGGGCAGGCGCGCCTGCAGCCCGTCACCCCGATTAGCGGCAGCCAGCATCCCCGTGGCGGTCCGTCTCGCATCCCCATCACCCCCGTGCTACCGCCCCGTTACTAACCCACAGAAGTCATTGCCAGAGCCTCCACCAGCACAGTTAAGAGCTTAGCAGAGATTTAACAAAAAAAAAATTTATTAGATATTTCAGGGAGATATTCAAGAGCAGTTAAATATGCCCAACTCATCGGTGCCTTTGAAAAATCTCACCCCTCTAAAAAATTAGAATTGATTTTGTATTTAAAAAGGAATCTATTTAATTTAAAAGTAAGATAATTTGAAATCATGACAGCTTGTATTAAGGCCTGAGTTTATGATAATCTATTAAAGCCATTGAAGTTAAGAAGCTTCTCCCATCTTCTGCTGCCAAGGCTCCCATGAGAGAGATGGGGAGCAGGGGAAGTCGGGGGGCTGTGCTGCTCCCGTTTCAGGGCACAGCAGCTGGGCTGGAAACCCAGCCAGAAAGGAGGCAGAAAAAGCTCCTTCAGCTCCTCCATGCTCAGGGAAAAAAAAAAAATACCCAGGACACAAGAAACCATCCGGTATTTCAAGATCTTGAATTATCCGGCGCCCAGAAAGCACGGGTTCGACCCATCAACTCCGCTTTCTCATTCCTCAAGTCCATTTTACGCACAAAACTGCATTTCAAGACTTCACTTTTCAAATACGTAGTGCATTACTTGGGCAAAGGAGTCAAAGACGCTGTCTTTCACACAGTTTTTAATTGCATTGCAAATCTCCGCTGAGCCCAAGGGGCTGTGGAAAGCTAGGATGTTAATAAATACTCTGCTCGCCGGTTTATAACCTGCAAAGGATGGGGCCCAAAAAAATTAGCAGCCCGCAGGAGTGTGAATCCAGTTAATGACATATCAAATGCGGCTGGATGCCGCCAAGCCAAGCAGGAAGGAAGAAGGGAGTGTGAAGGTTAGCGGACAGAGAATATTGAGCTGCTAATTAGCATTTCTTAATGGCCACCGACCAGTGAGAATTGGCTTCCCTTCAGGAAAAGATACAACTAATGCAACAAACACAAAATGAGATGAAAGGCGAGCATTTCAAATGAAAGTTTCCTTGATTTAAACCAGGATGAAACGGGGTGCTTTTAAATGCCGGCAGCCCGGCGTACACCAGCGAGCAGCCCCATCCCTGCTCTCACGCCCTCGCCCCTTCCCAAAAATTCAGGAGGTGGGAAAAAACCTTGCAGCAAAACAGGGGGGGACAATGCCGGAGTCCCTTTGAGGTCATGCGTATAAAGCCGTGTGGATTTTTACGGGTACAAGCATGAAAAACGATGCACGTGCAGACCGCGCGCCACTGAGCTGCTCCTGAGCAAACACGGGCAGCAAGGCAGCGTGTGCACAAGAAGGTGGCCAGCACGATTAAAACACGCTCCGTTCGTTAGCAAAGGGAGCTATGAAGCAGCTGAAAGCCCTGCCCAAGTGTGTGCCCTCACCATGAAGCAGGGGTAGTAATCCCAAAAAATATCTTTCTGCTTTCAAAGGAATGTGGGAGCAGCCACGGGGTCCCCACATTTGGGAGGGCTGAGTACCAGCGCACTCAACATACCCAGCTCTGGCACTGGGACGGCCACAGGGGGGAATGAGACCCAAAAACGGTGCAGAGCAGGCAATAAGCAGTGCCTCACCCTCTCAGGTAAAGATAAATATAAAGCTAAAGCCACAGGGCAGCAGGTCAGGGCGAGCCAAAGCAAGCACATGTCCCCCGGCTGAGCCGCAGCTCACCGCTACCCGCAGAAGCAAACATGTGAAGGGGATGGGTGCCAGTCCCCACACACCACTTTCCCGCTGCCCCCTGCAGATCCCGAGGCCGGGCAGACAGTCTCCGGGTCCCCATCATCCCCACTGGCACAGGCCAACCCAGGGAAAGCTTGGCTCCAGGGGATCCATCAAAGTCCCTGCCACACCACCCACCAGCAGCGAGGGGCTGCCCGCAACCTCCGTGCTCATCATCAGGTTGATTATGTTAACAGAGCATCTTCTCAGGGGTAGGGAGTCACAGCTATTTTTGGGGTGCCCAGTTCAACGCACACCCCCAGCACCCTCTTTTTAGCAAGCAGCATATGTGGCTTTCCGAAGACCCCGGGCGCATCTCTAGCTGGGGGAAAAAACCTTGACCCATGTGCCCGTCGGTGGGATGTCCCGCTCAGCCACCACGGCAGGGAGGAGCCACCAAGGCAGGGGAAACCACGCACACGGGTCTCCACGAACACCAGCCGAGCTTGAAAGCTCTTGAATTATTTAGGGGGGCTTTGAGGGGGACAGCCAGAGCCGGAAGGGGATGACACCCGGATACCCTTGGGCTCCCTGATCCTAACCCTTTCCCGGCTGCTCCCCTTGCCCCTTCCCCTGCCGCAGCCTGCCGCAGCCGCCTCCCCGCACGCCATCCTGCATGGCCTCCTGCCACCTTTGCGGGGAAACTGAGGCACGGAGCAACCCCAGATGAGTTGCTCAAGAGCCCCCATGGCAGAGCCAAGGGGCCACTGCCACTGCCTGCCCTTCGCGGTGCTCACAGCCCACACCCAGGCCCTCCCCAGCCCGGGGGCAGCACCCTGGGGTCCAGCCCAAGCCCCTGGCAGCTGGTGGGGCAGCTCCCCTCCCCTCGGGAACCCTTCCCCTGTACACAGGCCCTGGATCCGAAAAGCACCAAGAGGAGAAAGAGCTTCCTTCTCACCCACCTACCTCCCCAGCAGAGGCACCCTGAACCAAAGCTGGCGCAGAGGCACGGGGGTGGATGTGGGGATTACCCTCCGCTGCAACACATTATTGTACGTTCAAACGCAACGAGGTGGGCACAATTAACGGGTCTGGAGTTTATGGGGACGGTGCAATCAGCACTGCGTGAAGCCAGGTTCCTGGAAGGATGCTCAAACGGTGCGTTTGAGGGTGCCTCCAGCCATGCATGAGCCTTCTGGAAACACAAACAGCTGCCGACACCGGTTCCACGCATCGACCCGACACGGCCGCATCCCTGCTGAGTGTGCAGTACCAACACTGGTGCTCTCTGCCCCATGGGTTTCTTGGGCTGGGGGTCTCTGGCTGGAGAGGACGCGGCCTCTGAGTTACTAAGTCTGGGTCTTGCAAGACCTCTACGCACTTCAGGGCTTCTGCCATGCAAAAGCAGTGCCCAGGCTAATAAAAATAGCAATAATAATAATATAACAACACCACCAACACCCACACATGGCAAAGCAGCACGACAATAACACCCACACATGGCAAAGAGGCCATGCCAGCTTCAAAGCAAGCCCTTCTCTCGTGGGAGGGAGGGAGATGTAACATGGCATTTTCCAGGAGTCACCAAGCCAGAACCCTGGCAGACAGGGGGCCCCTGAGGTGCCCTGTCCTGCCCGCCCAGCCCCCCGCCACAGCGTCCCAGAGCGGGAGACTGGTGCCGGGACCGCCTCTGTGTCTCCACAACCCAAACCCCTACCTGCCGGGGGCTGGTGCAGCCCCCATGCACCCACAGGCTCTCAGGAGAGCCCGGCCACCACCAGGACATCAGGGCGTGCTGACCCGGCGCCAGCCGTCTTTGTATTTGTCCAGTGGCCATAAGCAGAAAGAGGTGAAAGCAAACCCCTGCCCGGCGTCATCAGTGCAAGCCCCGGGTGCAGCAGGGGCTCTCAGGGTGGGTGGGTCATATCCCGCGCTGCCCAGCGTATGGCACCTCATGCATTTGAAAAATCCCAGGGGAAATCCCTGCAGTAGCAGCCAGGGGCCGTGCCCGGGGACCCCCGCCCGACCAAAGCCATACATCCCTGCCCGGCCGCTCCCCGCCGGCAGCATCCCAGGCCCCGGGGCCCATCGGGGTCCAGCTCCCTGGGAGCTGGTCCGAGGCGGGGCAAGGGACAGGCGCCCGTGTCGCCTTTGGGGCGTCAAGGCGGCGCAGGGCTGTCAGCCATGCCTGCGCATCCCCTGCATCCGCCTCGCTGCCGCCGCGTTGCCACAGCAACGCTCTCCGGCCTCGCCACAGCATCCCTCAGCACAGGGCTTGGACCAGGGGAGCGGGGAGGCAGCACAGCCCGCTGCCCCCTCCCCGCATCGCCCCTGGCCTTCAGCAAATCACCCCTGGGTGTCTCCACACCGCCCCCCCTCCACGGCACCAGCAGCCCCCTGCCTGCCCCTGCCTTTCTCACAGGAGAAGGGGGATGCCCATGCAGCAGCGAGCACTGCCACAAGCCCACGCAGCACCCAGGACCGGGGGCTTTTTTGCGCACAGAAGGGTCTGGGGGCCAGGGAGGTGATGAAGCACCGAGGAGAAAAAACCAGGTTGGAGCCACTGTTACGCTCTGCCCGCACGCAAGGGTGGCACAGAGGGATGATGCCACGCAAAGGGACATGTCGGTGCCTCATTTTTGGGACAACGTCCAGACAAGGGCGGCATTTTAAAAACTTCACAGGGCGCCCAAGGTGCTGCGGGAGCCGTGATGGATGGGCAAGGCTTGCAGGAGGTGTGTGCAGCCACCGTGGGGCTACTAGGAAAGTGACAGTGGCGTTTGCCCCGGGACGGGGGGGTTACTCAGGCAGGGGTGGGAAGCCGGTATTCCGCACAAATACCACTAAAAATTAAAAATCTCAGCCACTTGTTCCAGGTGGCACAGAGGGAAGCGGGTCCCTGTGCGCAAGTGGCAGAGGCCCCGCTCTGATCCCAGCAGAAACAAAGGAGGAAATTGTTGGGGTTTTTTGGTGGATGAAAACAGAAGGAGCCCGTCCGATTCGGGCAGATGTGCCTCGCGCAGTGGGTGAAACGCAGGGGCCTGGCTGGAGCGGGTGGGAACCGCCTGGACCATGTGAGCAGGCCAAAGCCTAAAACCTGGGGGCAGGAGCGCTGGAGAGAGCGCGTACGGGCAGGGTGGGAGACGCTGGGCACCGGGAGTATTTTTCCACCAGGCTGCAGGAAAAGCGACTGTGCTTGGGGGCAGACAAAGCAGAAACGCTCCCCTCCAGCCAGCACGGCTGGAAGCTGACTGCGGGCCCCCCGCCGTGCTGGCAGGAGCCGCCGCTGGCCGGGCCACCGAGGTGGGGGCGAGCGCCGCGGATGACAACCGGGGGATGCACCGAGCTACCCCGGGCCTTGCAGCATCTCCACGGCGTCCAGCCCTCCCGGTGCTGCGGGAGATGCTGCTGCAGCGGGGCCGGGATGCGGCAGGGTACCGGGATGCGGCAGGGTACCGGCACTCCGGGGCCTGGATGCGGCAGGGTACCGGCATGCTGGGGCCGAGATGCGCAGGGTACCGGCACTCCGGGGCCAAGATGCGCAGGGTACCGGCACTCCGGGGCCTGGATGCGGCAGGGTACCGGCATGCTGGGGCCGAGATGCGGAGGGTACCGGCACTCCGGGGCCGAGATGCGCAGGGTACCGGCACTCCGGGGCCTGGATGCGGCAGGGTACCGGCATGCTGGGGCCGAGATGCGGAGGGTACCGGCACTCCGGGGCCGAGATGCGCAGGGTACCGGCACTCCGGGGCCTGGATGCGGCAGGGTACCGGCATGCTGGGGCCGAGATGCG
>VZTV01099247.1:0-25779 GCA_013400875.1 Anhinga rufa
ACGGGTTTGCTGCTGCTTTGTAAAAGTAAGTCAAACAAGAAAAGAGGTCTTGTTTCAACCACCCCTACCTTGTATTAGCTCTGGCACTAATCAGACCTCGTGTACCAAATTCACATACTAGTGATGCTTTCCTGCTAGGTCTAACAAGGTCCGCAGCTGCCACACGTTGAACCTTGCAAGTCAGTCGTCTGTTTTTTTTTTGCCAGAGCAAGCTGACTGGCGGATTCACTTCACTGCATAAGGAACCAGACCTTCAGCTCTGCTCTTTGATGGATCAAGTTCATATGAACTTCTGAATCAATTAGTCAATAATTAGAAAGATAATGCACTACAAGCATGGAATGAGATGCAACATTGAAAAAAGGTCTGACTCTTCTCCAAACAACTACTAAAATTTAATCTTCTTAATACTAGCTGTGCTACTAACCACATATGCATGATGTAAAGCTATGACATAACTGAGAGCAGTTTTTCCAGTTTAAAACTGACAGCGCAAAAATTGCAGTTATAAGGCTATATCATTACAACACTCTTAAATGAACTTTTAGAACAGATTTTCAGCTACATTTTTTTTGTTTCAGCAGCAAAGCACACAATTATTGTGCTACATGTTTAGCGCAGAAACTTAGTTAATACTAGCCCTTCATTTTTGGAGACCTAAACTTAAGTCCTTTGCATTTCTTCAGGGAATTTAGACATTGTCCCCAATTTAACCTAAGTACCACAAATCCAGCTATTTCTGTAAAGGATAAGCCTTGGGTCAAAACAAACACTCATATTTGTGAACCAAAATATTTCTTCCAGTTAACTACCTTGTCTTGTCTGTTTTCCAAAACAGTTCTTTTTAATTAGAGGCTCTAATGACTAGAAGAGTAGAAAAAGATAGAAAACTTACTTTTCTTCGGTCTTTAAGAATCCTGTCCAAACTCTCCTCGTTAACCTTGCCTGCATAGTCATAAAAGCTTGAACCAAAAAAGGAAGAGAGAAAGGTAGGTCACAGTTTACCCACACAGTATACATAAAGTAAATAATTCATACTTTGAGCGTTCTTCAAATCAATGGCATTCTATATATTACAAAGCAACTTCTGTAGTTTTACCTTTATCAACGCAGGTCAATATCCACACCACCTACTTAAGATATCCAGCTCGGGTGCTACGTAGAGCACAGTTGGAAGCCTAGGTTAACTGCACAGCAAATAGACATATGCAGCTGCTCAGAGGAAGATGCAGAGCATTTAAATTATATGTATAAGACTAGCTAGTGTGAAACTCTAGCCCCTTTTAAACCACTAGTAATGAAACACAAGATGCCTGTAATTATTTGTTTTAAAATGTTTTCATTGCACACATTAGTTTGACGCCCAGTATTTCACTGCCAGCCCCTACAACAAGGGGTACATACAGAAATGGACTGTATAATTTAATTTTGACCAGCAGTCTGTAAAACCCTGCTTTGATAATAAGAGGCCTACCTGCCAAAGAAGAAAGGAAAGCAGGGTCATTTTACATGCAACTATAAATCAATTTCTTGAGCTCCAGTCCTACAATTAGACTCACATGATTGGACCTTTGAAGCCAAAACAGTTATAGTGAGGTTAGCAAGAATCCAAAGTATCGTGGTCTTTCCACATGGCTCTGCTTACAGAAGTGAGGCCCAAACCCTGACAAGTTGTTATTTTGAGGACATGACAGATTTAAGAATTTATAAATCTATCTACACAGACAGGTTTATAAATTCAAGTAGATCACGTTTCATGATGAAAAGAAAAACATTTGAAAATAGATTCCTCCTTGATTTACCTGCCAAGTCCTTAGTCTCTTTCAAGAGCTGATATCACTAACACCTAAAGCAGTGCAGGAAAACACTCTGTTTTAGAGGTCTATGATCTCGACTCTTGTGTGTGGGAGTGAAAAAAAAACAAACCACGACAGAAAATCCTGAGCTCAGTACTTGGCTGGTAAGTAAAGGTGGAAATAAAATTTGTTTCAAGATGCAAGTTATTGTGGATATTAAAGACTACAACTAATTTGAGATACTACATAATATTTGCATAATCTTTTCAATTCATGTTCACAATACTTATACATTCTTCTAAGTATCTGATATCCAATTCTTTCTTTTTCTATGCTTTATAATTCTCTTATGGGATGAGCAACTAGTATGTAATGAAACGCCTTAATTTGAAAACTGCACAGAAACCAGTCCTTTTAAAATCCTTGCTACTTATTCAGTTCCCACATGTTGGTAAAAGCACTGGAACCAAACGTGTTATACTCAGCATCAGGAGTGTCAGTCTACAAGAATACAGAGTGGATGAGCGATAGGCCTCCACAGACTGGCTACACTTAAGTCAAAAGGATAAGGTAGAATGCCCCCAAATCAGCATCTGCTACAACTAACAGAACAGAGAAACCAACAGCGTGCTCCGATGCTGATAAAGGCTAGATGAGCTGTGAGAGTTTCTCCTGTGCTCTGAAATAAATAAATTCATCAGTTTTCTTGGGCAGAAAGCATGCAGTGAAATACAGGCTTCTTCCCCTTTCTCCAGCAGCTCAGTTACTAACATCCAATTTCTTGACTGGGGAGAAGCAGTAAACGTGATCGGTTTTGGTATGTGCTGCACAAGGCATGACTAGGAATCAGAAAGAGTCTACTAGACACTGGGATATTATCTTGATGTGTAGAGTCTCCAGCATTTAAATGACTGGGTTAAGAGTACCCTCTCTGTAATTATCAGATAGCAAATGATAGCAGCTTTCTCTCTAATGTAACTAATCTAAGGTATTGTGTCTTTTTAATTGGCTGGAAATCTCTAAATAAAGACAAGAGGAGATTAATTGGGAATTCCTTCTAAAAAGAATTTCATGACAGCAAGTTAGAAGCCATCACTGAGTAACAAGTGAAGACTACAGAGAAAAGCCACATAGAAATAGATGAAAGCTGTTAAACAGAATATATTCGATCTATACTTCATTTAAATTTTGGAGTATAGGAGATCAGAAGGCTGATCTGAACTAGTAAGCTGAAAGTTTCAGAACAATTAGTTGGTGCAAGTCAGTACAAGTAACAACAAAACAACTTGATAACCCAGCGAGTTACTAAGGTCAGGGCACACAAGGTTTCCTGTGACCCACCAGGTCCAAGCAGAGCTAACCTAAGACCACAATCTTTTGACATTCATCCCAATTATCAGAGTGATATGATTTGGTCTGACTGCTATCCCACCTCCACTACATGAGGTGTGAATTCAAAGAGATGGAGAAATAAGCCTAGCTACCTTGGCACCCTTTCTAACCTAAGGCAAGCGCTACTAAAATGATAAACTCGTACTTTCACTGTCATGCTGGTGCCATTTACTCATATTCCTTTAATATCATCGATGAGCAAACAATGCAAACATTGTAGGTACATGTGAAATACTCATATATTTCCATGTGCTACCTATTTTTATACTCTGCAGCCAACACAGGAAGACAATAGAAAATGCTTACCTAAAGAGTTTTGAACAAGGCTCATGGTTATGGATTTCTGCAACAACAAACAGAGAGAGACATATGTCCAACTGCTCAAGGTAAAAAGAAATTACAGTGGCGTATCTTGCATGAACTTTCCACATCACAGCTACTGAGCAAATAAACATTTGTGTCAGACCACACACTGCCCTTAATGTCTCGACAACACTTGATGACACAGCACCATACCCAGAAAACTAGCTTCTCTTTCCAATCTGCCATTTTACAGAGGAAAATATTTTAACAATAAGCAAGACATACACTTGCTCACATACACACAGACATATCCGAGCCTCAGATACACACTTCTGATACTATTTTTATGGTTGTAACCACCTCACAAAGGCATTTATGTTTTTTTTTTCTTTTTGATACACCTTTCCACAACAGTTTATTTGCATTCATATACACTGTTTATTACAGGAGCAATGAATAAAAAAAAGAGATAGAGAAGGGTATCACCAAAGAGTTATGCATTGGAGTATTTAACCAAGCAAGACAAATAAAACCCATTATGAGAAAAGGGGTTAAACACCACTCACAAATGGTTAGCTGCAATTTCTAATTCTGTTATATAAAGTATTAAAGGGTCACAGCAGTATTTCTTTTTTTTCATTGAAGAGGTTGTAATAAATGCTAAGATGCTTATTTAAGCAGCGATGGTTGTAACATGTCAGTAATCTCGGAGAAGAGCGAGAGAAGAGCATAACTCCAATCCGCATTATCTCTCTAACACCAAGCACGACTTTCATTTTTGTGGCATTTAGCACTTCTTTAAAGTTCTCCTCTACTCCGACTTTTTACCAAATACAGCTTATCATTTATTCATATTATTATACCTTGATCGCATAACTTTTGCCTGAAACTATATTTGCTCAGACTGAACAGCACTTCTGTAGCGATACTATTTCAAGCTCCTACATCAGACCCCCACTGGAGTGGTTAGCAATAACTTTGTTTAGGCTCTTCCTTCCTGGAGAGTGACTCACCACCTGCTGTTCTGAAAGTCACAGGCTGCTCACGACTGCAATCTCAGCAGTCAGAATCAGATCACAATTCCCAAGAACAACACACTACACACATTAGCACCTCAGCATATTTAGCTGCTACCAAAACAAGGCCCCGAACACCCATGCCAGATGTACTGCCTGAGAAACCGTACATTTTCACTGGCAAGAACTCCTCATGATGCTGCTGTTACAGTTAGTGACTTTATTTGTTTGGAATTGTTTAAAAGTGTATCGACACCATATTTTTACACCGGCATAACAGGAACCTGTAGAAAGGATTTGCTCAAAGTCAGCAAGCTTAATTATTCCAGCTTAGACCAATTCCTTCCAGCAAATATATTGATTATAACTACTGAGAATACATACTTGATTCTCCTGTTATTACATTGCTACATAGACCTTGTCTTTTGAAAAACGGGAAGCAACGAGCCTACTGCTCTGAAGACGTGAAGCAGCCACTATTCTAAATCTGAGTTTTACACATTAACTTATTTTATCCGTCTACCTATATGTACTCTATATACACACATATATACTCAAACACCACCACTAAGCTTTGAGACAGCAGACACATAAAAATGTTAAACCTCATCTGCGACAACAGTGCCACAAGACCGTCAGTCTCGGTTCATGAGTCGAACTGAGAGTTGCAGAGCTGA
Organism: Anhinga rufa; assembly: GCA_013400875.1. Lineage (NCBI taxonomy): Eukaryota > Metazoa > Chordata > Aves > Suliformes > Anhingidae > Anhinga > Anhinga rufa. The sequence goes on from VZTV01099247.1 coordinate 5,185, forward strand.
TGTTGATGAATAAATATTGAAGTAAAAATTTGGTAAACAAAAAAACCATCCAGAAGATCTCTGGGGCAGTTAATTTCCCTTTTCAGGAAATAACCATAACCAGGAATGCAACAAAAGAGTTATCTAAAAAGGGAATAATTTTTAATGCCACAAACACTTGGTTTATGAAACCGCGCTGCGGCTGCAGTTGGTGACGTTACCGTATTACACTGTCAACAATAACTAAGATCAGTTACCACTGAATAATTATGCCTAGTATTGCCTGAACAGACATAGCTATCAGCTACCTTCCTTTATACAATACTTTGACAGTGACTATATTCACAAAAATTCCTATGCCTTTATTTTTTGTAATTTAGCTCAATCGATTAATTAACTATAATTAATTGACACTTCACACGGCCCATTTATCACCCATATTTCTTTAGGAATAACTGGAACAGGAAACTACTTAACCTTCTGGATGCTTGTATACAGAGCCGTTACTACTTTCAGGTGGCAAGTATCTCGAGATATAACGCAATACAGTACACACTTCCACGGATCGTTAGCTCTGTATCAGAATAACATCTGAGAGTCAACCACAAGATATTTGTGTATTAGCTAAACTTTACGCAGACCCTGCTACGCTATCTGGAATCGGATCCCCAAAGCCAACTATGTACACATTCGGGTTTTGAAAGAAGGTTTAGATATATTTTAACATTGGGTTATACGTACATAAACAAAAAAGGCATTTTCTTTTAGAGGGTTCATATTTTCTATAAACCATGCCACAGCTTCTCATTCATGTGTAAAAATACTTCAACCAACAACACTTAACAGCAAGATCTTAGATCTTCTTTCGCTTTTCACAACAACAAATCAGCTGTACAGTCCTTGTGCTTATCAATAAATTGACAAATATTCCTTGGCAAATCTTGCTGTGACAGTTTATGATTTCACCAACCATCATCCATCCATCCAAACCCTCTACTGAAAATCTGCCCCCTTTCAGTATTAGTAAATCGAGCAATGCATTCATTTTATTTTGAGCGCATGCTTGTATTTAGGCAACCATATCATGCAGGAAACTCCCTTCAGGACTAAAAGCCAAATAAATAATTTCTCCATCATGAAATGCACATAAATGCCTTCAATGAACAATCTTTCTTCCACAAAAGGAGATGCATAAAACCCCCGTACCTAGCAAAGGACTGTTTCCTTTCCTCACATCTCAACCAGGAACACACAAATACTGTACACAAATGTGATTCTGAAAGACTGGAACATCTCGTGCTGGTCTCACAAGTGAAGTAATTCCTACTGAACTGTTCTACTGAAAACTGAAAAACTGAACAGCGCTTTCAGAATTTCTCAAAGTTCTATTACTTACCAATCACTTGTAGAAATTCAGTGTTGCTGATCTGTGAATCACTAATACTAAAGGTCTCTTCTTGTCTCACCTCTCCTAGCAGAAATCCTTCCTACAATTCCAAAGGAGGGAAAAAAAAAAAAGAGACTAAAAATAGAAAAAAAACACACTATACAGATATTTATTGTGACAAAGATAGCATTAAATGGAAAAATTTAAACAAAAATTTAGGTTGAAGGATATATCTGAGCTGCAGTAGGTATAACCTATACTTCAGTTTACCGAGACTGACCTTCTGATTTACCAACATCTTTTCACAACACTATAGGAGGAACAGGTTGTCCAAAAATATTATTCCACTGAAAGCTTCTGCAGGTAACACACCACTTTATGGAAAGCAAACACGGATTACACAAAGCAGCAGCCCCAGCTACACAGGCACGGGGTGGATGAGGCGGAGGCCCGAGCGTGGTGCACCGCACCACTGCCACGCCGTCTGGCAAAGCCAAGGGGAAGCGGAGCTTACATCTGCAGAGGCTTGCTTAAATTTACATACAGAGATTGGGCTGGGCCTTGGACAACACCAGGGATCGCAAAACTCAGAGGAGATAACTTTAAATCATGTTTTACTCTCCATTCCCGCACAAAATGAGGGGAATATGTGGGAACCGAGTGCTTTTGGCATAAGTACTGCAACGGCGGTGCCCCGTTCCCCGGTGCGGAGGTGAGGCAGCAACCTCAGACTAGAGATTTGCCAGCAGAAGAGAGGGCTGTAGAAACGCCCGGGCTCCGCACCGGGACCCGCGCCGCTGCCCCAGCCCGCAGGCACCCGCAGCTTCAGAGCGCCGCGCTCCCCGCCTGCGGCCGGTCCCCTGCGGGCTGGGGNCCCTGAGGCGGGCACCTACGTGGTCGGCGCTGCTGTTGGCGCTGTAGTAGCAGACGGAACTGAAGGTGTAGCCCGAGATGGACGCCGCCATGATGAAGACCACCGCCGCCGCCGAGCCCACAATGCACCGCGCGCGCGCGCGCGGGCCGCCCGCTTCCGGCCGCGCCGCTTTGTGGGGGGCTGATGGGAGATGTAGTCCCGCTCCACAGCCCGGCCGGGGCGGGCTGCGCTGTCCGTGGAGGGGCACCGGCACCGCCGCCGGGCCGGGCCGGCTCCATGCGGCGGGGAGGGAGGGAGCGGGGCGGATGGGGCCGGGCTGGGCGCCCCTCACCCGAGCCGGCCGTGCCCCGGGGAAAGGGAAAAGGTTTCGGCGCTGATTTTGCCAACGGCCTCCTGCTTGCTGATGCCCTGCGGTGCTCGGGGCTTCGCAGGTGGCTGCTGGCTTCGCAGGGGCAAGGTCCTGCCCTCGGGTCACAGCAACCCCAGGCGCCGCCACAGCCTTGGGGAAGGGCGGCTGGAGCTGCCCGGCGGAGAAGGGCCGGGGGGTGCTGGCTGGCAGCGGCTGGGCATGAGCCAGCAGCGTGCCCAGGTGGCCAAGGGGGCCAGCAGCATCCTGGCTTGTGTCAGCACTAGTGTGGCCAGCAGGAGCAGGGCAGGGATGGTGCCCCTGTGCTCGGCACTGGGGAGGCCGCCCCGCGAATCCTGGGGTCAGGTTTGGGCCCCTCGGGACAAGGAGGACATGGAGGGGCTGGAGCGTGTCCAGAGAAGGGCAGCGGGGCTGGGGCAGGGTCTGGAGCACAAGTGTGCTGGGGGGCGGCTGAGGGAGCTGGGGGGGCTCAGCCTGGAGAAGAGGAGGCTGAGGGGAGCCCTCATCGCTCTCTGCAGCTGCCTGAGAGGAGGCTGTAGCGAGGTGGGGGTTGGTCTCTTCTCCCAAGTCACTGGTGATAGAACAAGAGGAAACAGCCTCCAGTTGCATCAGGGCAGGTTTAGGCTGGATATTAGGGTAAAATGCCTTCCCTGCCAGAGCGGTCAGGCCCCGGCACAGGCTGCCCAGAGCGGTGGGGCAGTCACCGTCCCTGGGGGTGCTCCGACCCGTGCAGACGTGGCCCTGGGGGACACGGTTTAGGAGCCTGGGGGTGCTGGGTTGGGGGTTGGACTTGATGATCCCAGAGGTCCTTTCTCAACCTTTATGGTTCTGTGATTCTAATGGCAGAATTATTACTGGTTTGAAAATAAATTAGAGGGTGTACTATTAAGATATCTTGGCACAAAAAAAAACAACATTGTGAAAGAAAACACGTTTATGAAATGTCAAATTCATAAATAATAAAGAGCACAAAGCCTTTTCTTTTTAAAGATTGCGCTGATTTTAGGTGATCCATATGAATTGCAATGACGAAAATCTGGTCCTTTGGAGCTCTGCAGTTTCTTAAAAAGCAAAGTATAAAACCCTTCGATATTCCTTGGGGGGGACTCGCCCCTCCGCCCTCAGGGAGCGGCGCCGCCGGCCCCCGGCGGGCAGCGAGCAGAGTCCTCCCAGCGCCAGAGCGGCGGCCGCGGGCCCTCTCGCCGCCGCGCTCTATGGTGCCGCGGCGCTTCCGGGCCGGCATGGCGGCGGCGGCGGGGGAGCGGGCCGCGCTGCCCGCGGGGCCGGGCCCGGGCGGCGGGGAGGAGCCGTTCGGCCCCTCGGTGCTGGGCACCAGAGAGCAGTGAGTGGCGGTCACCGCTGCGGCGGGCGGGGGCGGTGGGCCGCGGGGCGGGGGGCCCTCCCGGTACCCCCCGGCGGCGCGGCCCGGGGAGCCGGAGGCCGCCAGCCAGCCTCAGCCTTCCCTCTCCGGGCACCTCCAGCTCGGTGCTCGGTGCACAGCCTGTTCCCGAGCAGTTTGTCAGTGCAGGTGGTGCAGGGGGCATAAAGCCGCGCTGCTGCATAGATACGGCCTTCCCGCCCTCTCCTCCCCTCAGTGTTTAAATCTTTTCACAGCATTAATGGCAATACTCTGCCCTTTCTCCCCAACTCTAGCTGGGACGCCGCGTACGAAAGAGAATTGCAAACTTTTCAAGATATTGGAGATGCTGGGGAAATTTGGTAAATACAGTAACTCCACTGGAGTGTTTCTGTTATTTTGGTTTTGAAGTAGACGTTGCAAAAGCACAGCCAGCCGTTCGGTGGGTTGCTGAGTAGTTCTGGATGTTGGCAAAACAATGGGAAATGTTAATCTTGAAGCCCCTGGTTCCTCTCTTGCCCGATTCTGCAATGCAGATTTCTAAGTTGCACTTGGACAGCTGTCATTACGCCGAAAGTGAGCTGGTAGTGGTGGTGTATGTTACTAATAAACATGCATTTTATCCCTGAGCTCAGGTTTAACTACGCAAGCTGCCAGTGCCACCGCCTTTTTTAATGTATGGAGGGCTTGACCTCCCAGAGTTGGTGCTTTGGTGAATTTTAAGGCCACGCGATTAATTTTAATTTAAACAAAGCAAACATGGAATATGAACTATGTCAGTTGTTACTCAAGTCCTTCAGTAAGAGGCGCTTTGCAAAAGCTGGAGAGAGGGAGTGATGAAATAAATTTGCTGTGCCTTTTGTACGTTTTTGTTATCTTAATTACCTGAGCCTTTGTTTTTCATAGGTTTGGAGAAGAAAGCATGGTTCGCATAATCAGATGGTTGGAAAAACAAAAGGTTCCCCTTGACAGCTCTGTGCTTGACATTGGAACTGGAAATGGTGTTTTACTGATTGAATTGGTTGGTATATTGCAAAGTTTGTGCTTTTAGTACAGAATCAATGCTCCAAACGCAGTAGTTCAAACACAGTGCTCACAAGTGGCAGTAGTAACCATGGCAAGCTATAACTTAGGTGAAAGACAAAAAAGCAAGCATCCTAAATTAAAACCTATATTGTGTGGTTTTTCTCATCAACATAAAACTGTGCATCAGGTTTTATATTTTCATTTGGTTTAGGAGTATAAGTGAAATTAACTCAGTGCTGTTGATACGCCTTAAAGAACATCCTGTCACAGAGACAAGACATAACTGCAGGTGACTGCCAAGCAGCCTGTGGGACTTTGGTACATTACTCCTTGCATCGGCAATGTCTTTAGGGGGTTTTAAAAGTGCAGACCTAGCATCAGGATATGCGTGGTTCTGCTGAATGGAAATACCTGCTTTTTTGCTAGATGTGCTCAAACTCCTGGTTTCTTGGGGCTGCCTGGAGTGTCAGTACTTCAGCTTTCAAAATTTACGGTATTTCTTTAAATCAGTCAGCCTGATTATCCCTTATTTTAGCTTAACTTTTCTGTTTTCCTACATTTAAAAATGCCTTTCTTCCCATTGTTGCGTAAAACAGCTCCAGGTAAGGAAATTGTTGAGTAATACACAGAGTACTCTCATGTGCAAAACCAGACCCTTTCTCCATACTCTGATAATAATACTCATTATCAATGTAAAAAGTAGTTAAAACCAAGTTTTTTATGTAAATAACTTAAAAAGTTGTTAACACTTCAAGAAGCATCCATTTCTGTCAGGGTAGAAACCCCTTACCAGGTAAGTTCTGAAGTGGTACGACGTTGTTGTTATACAGTGATACAAGGTGTTTAGGAGCTGCAGTGGTTTTTTTCCTGTTTTTTATTGAATATGGGAGAGTCGGTAAAGAAGGGAGCTGTCATACTGTCGCAGTTTCTAGTGTTCTCCATTGGCTCCATTGGTTACTGTAGAAATAGAAAGGGATGGAAGTCAAAGTCGGGTTTATAATGGAATTTTGTTTAATGTGGACTTTGATTTTAGAAGAGTTTAAAGCCTGTGTTGGGACTGGCTGCTACATTGCAGCACAGGAGGAGTCATATCATCAAAAGTAGAAATTGCTCATCTCATTAAGATAAATTAGCTTTGAAGCCTAATAATGGTGATTGTTAAATGCAGTGCTAGCTAGCCCTGTGATTGTTGAAACATCTGACAGAAAAATCTTATTTATAAGACTTCAATTTTATACTGGCACCACTTAAAAATCTGAAATTGATTTTTATTCTGTAATGGGAAAATGGCAGCCTGTTAGCTTTTAAAAACTATTAAGCTGCCAGAAGAGCACCCTCCCCCCTTACATTAAGCACCTCAAAGTACTGTGGTTGCTTCAATTGGAAATTTTCGGTCCAGTTCCCATTTAAAAAGTAACTTCAAAAATTACATTGTTTATTGTTTCTAAATAATTCAGGATCTCACTTGCTTACTTGATGTAAAAGAATTTTTTTGTGTGTTGCCTGCTAGGCTTTGGAAATCAAGTTAGGATTCTTTTGGCAAGCACGTTGGCTACCGTAGAACAGTTCTGCCGCTGGAGTTGGACTTGATAATGTGGTAGAAGTGGCGATACTGAAAGCAGCAGTCAGACTTCAGTCATGCAGGACATCAGCAGGACTTCTGTAAAAAGTGTCTGCTGAGGGCATGTATAGGACCGTCCTCAGAATAGGAAGAGGTGCCGCAGAGTACGGTTCGTTGGGGAATGCTGGACCCCGGCATGCCGTTAGCAGTAAAGAATAGCAAATGGGAGTTTAGTAAGAAAATTATTCTTAAATTCATCTAGGACTAAGTGAGATGTTGTCAGTTCCAGCAGGGAATATTGCACAAAAAGGAGGCAGGATAGCCATCTGAAAAGCAGGTAGTAAATAAAGTGAAGACAAGAAAGACTGCCATATCCTGTGTAAACTGGCCCCACTACCCAGCTAGAAGGCAAAGCATCCAGCATGCTGCTAAATGTCTTCTCCATGCACACTGCAGGGATCTGCCCATCTGTAAGCTCCAAGAGAAATGCTGCTGGAAGCTTCCTCTCTTCTTTCTGCTTGCTTTAAGGATCTCGGATACATAAACGGGACCCCTTGCTGGTTTTATATGTGCAGTAGACCACGGTCCTACCCCTGCTAACTTCAGGAATCTGGTAGGCTGCACTGATGACCTAATCCTTTTGCTTTCCAAAAATTCCTGCTCTTCTAAGGAAATGTTGCTGCCACATGGAGCTCTGACCTTCTCTTTTTTTTTTTTTTTTTTTTTTCTTGAGTATTGTGGGAGCCAACAGTATTGAAAAACTCTGAAGTGAAGGCTATTCGCCACCCAAGTGCGGGTGTCTGCCTGGTAGCACCAGAAACCCAAATATGGTGCTGTGCCAATAACATTGCAAACTACCTTCTGCTACTTAATCTGCTTTTTCAAAAAGCAGCAGAAAAGTGCTTGTAAAAACCACTTTCAGGATAGGAGTCCAGTTGCAGGATGCAGCGCGGTCACGTTTGGCACTTGAGTGAATGATCCCTTCCTGGCCATACGTAGTCAGGCCATACAGGTTTAGCAGCATTTAATTTTGTTTATCCTTAAACTTTCCTTCGCTGCCCTGGAGACTATAGGAGTGAATGGGAACTCCCTGAAATGACTCAAGCTCTTCCTTTCCAAACAGAAGAGCTGTTGTGAGACCTACCCTTCCACCCCCAAGTCTTCAGCACAGGCATCTCAGGAAGCTTGATTTGCTCTGGGGAGGAACGTGGGCAGGAGCCTGAGCAATACACTGTTCTTCATCAAATGCAAACAACATGGTCTTTGTGTTTAGCTGAAATTAGCCCTCAATTAAGAACAGCTGGCTAGTACTGAGCTTACACAGGCTGAAGGGGTGCTGGAAGGAGGAAGGACCGTTTTAAAAAAAATCACATTGTAGTTTTCCTCGCTGTCAAGGTATCAGCCTTTGGAACAAGTAGATGTGCAGCTGATTGCTTAATGCTAGTTAAAGTCCATGTATTGTTCAAAACCAAAACAAACCCAAGCCCCCTCCCTCCCTCTGCTGTTATTGCCTGCAGCTGGCCAGGCCAGGAAGACCATAGTTCTTCCTCTTAGGTTTGGATCTAGCCAGACCAACTGATGCACGTGATACCCAGGTCTGGTCGCTTCAGCTTCCACCTCGCAGTGAAAATGTGTCACTGCCCCCTCCTGCGTGCCCGGCTCTGGCTGATGCAAGGTGCCCACCTGCTTTGCAAAAAGGTTGCTAGGATCTCGCCGCCCGAGTTCGCTGAACTGGGTTATCGTTGTTTACTCCAAAGCTGGATTAACAGAAAGTCTCTGCGTGCTTTTTTACGTGGTGCATAACCTGCCATAACCTGCCTGAAAATCGCTGATACGAAGCCCTTGTAGCATGGAAATAATTGCATTCAAATAGACTAGCATGAATAATAGAAAAATGAATTAATAGCATGAATAATTAGAAAAATGTAAGGTTTTGCAGTGGATTTCTGTACTAATAAAATGTATTACATATTTTGGCTGTTACATTTTGGGTTATAAACCAAATAATCGCTCAATCTCAAATTATATGTAAGTGTCAGAGAGTTTTTCTTCTTTTTTCGAAGCATTTGGCATTGGCACATGTTCTCATCACTGAAAATTCCTGGTTTCTAGGTTACTTTTGGTGCAGATAAGCGAGCCTGTTCCCTTCCAGGGTGTTACTTTTCGCAGTTCTGCTCATTTTCCACTTGTTGACATAAACCAGCTTTCAGTCAACAGTTCTTTTGATGAGGTATTAGGCAGAATGGAGTTATTTCAGTTACTTCCCCCAGCTACTTAGCTCTTAATGCTCAATGCTTAAAAGTTCTCTTACTTAGCTCTTGTAATGGTAACAGGAATAAAAATGAGTGAAAGGGTGGGGTTTTTTTTTCTGTCATTAGGAGGAGAGATGAGATGGATTATACATAGGGAATACACTTGTTGGATAAAAAAAATGCTAGCACACTGATTAAGATTCTCTGCTTCCATCTAGGCAAAATCTGGCTACATGAATCTTACTGGGATTGATTACTCTCCTTCTGCAATACAACTTTCAGAAAAAGTAAGAGAGAAAGAAGGGATGTCTAACATTAAATTAAAGGTAAGTATTGAGAGAAAGTTTACTGGGGAAATAGAAAGCAATTGAGCCCAAGATTAAGTGACCTAATTGATATTCAGATGTACTCAGTGTACTATATTAATGATTTCTTTTGACATTCATTTGTGAGAGAACTCTAACCAAATAAATCTGTATTTGCAAGAAGATTTTTGGTCTTACGTTTTTGCTGTTCGTAACAGTCATTAGGGCTAACAAGATTTCCCTGCTTCTAGCAGTGGGCAGAATAGTGGGTTGCCATTTAGCGAGTTCTGTATTTTAGCTGCTACATTCTGAATTTCAGATTGGAGGTAGAGGATGAAACCCTTCAGTGATAGAATCCCTACCCATAGCTGTGCAGCAGGAAGTTCGAGAGGCCCTGCTGGAGCAGGGGATAGGACCAGATGACCTCTGGAAGTCCCTTCCAACCTCAGCCATCCTATGATGCTGTGACTGCCTTTCATTCTGAGCTCGCTCTCTGCTGTGCTGTTTTATCCTCCAGCTCTGTACCTGTATGATGTCTTTGTTCTTGTATGCCAGTTGTGATCTCTTTGTGGCAGGCCCTGTCTACTCTTCTGTATTTGTACAGTGTCTAGCATGCAGCACCTAGGAAACCAGGGATCAAAGTACAAATAATGATTTAACGAATGAACTTCAAGAATGTTAGTTTGAGCTTTAGATGGATAGGTATATACACAGGCTTTACAGCAAATAGATCGTCACATAACATGTAGAGAAGAAAGAAGCTGATGTGGCATTGAAAGTGTGAAAAGCGTGTGAGTTACCCTTTCTAAGCACACCTAATGTCAGGTTTGAGGCTTTTTATTTTAAAGTCTTGGTTTGCATTAAAGATTCAGGAGCTCCTGAGTAGAAGATTGTTTTCACAGTTGTAGACTTCTGGTTTAGGTAGAAGACTTCCTGGCTCCATCAGCTGAGCTGTCAGGATTTGAGATTTGTATTGACAAGGGGACTTTTGATGCCATAAGCCTTAATCCTGATAACGCGGAGGGAAAGAGGAAGCAGTACGTGAGATCTCTCTGCAGCGTATTGAAACCAGAGGGCTTTTTCCTCATAACGTCTTGCAACTGGACCAAGGAGGAACTGTTGAATGAGTTCAGAGAAGGTAAGCAGTTGAACAGAACCGTCTGCCAACTTAGGGTTGTTCAAGGATGCGATGAATAAATTTTAAGGTCTGTGTTGGCATATTGACTTTCTCAGATCAGGATTAGACAAGGTAAAGCGACTGGTAAATGCTTCAGCCTGTCTTCCCTCTGTTTTCCTCAGGAATTACAGCTTCTGCATTTGCCAGTGCCAGCGTGCCAAGGGAGGACAGGTTTTGTTATACTTTGGAGGATGAGGATTTCGGTCTAGTTACACTGGGAATGGAGGGGGTTCTGTAGCCGGGTGATATTTTTTCTCTTTTGGTCCTTTATTACCAGATCCAGTTCACCCATCTGATTGCTTTGAAATTGGGGTGACATTGTTAGCCATATTTAAGGGAACTGGCAAGTCTGTGACTGTGATCTTTTATGTCACCTCCTCAGCGGCCCTTCTGATCCACTGGAAAGGGTGTTTTTTACATGCTGGTTAGCTCTTGAATCTCATGCCTGAGGCTTGAAACTCAGCGTGGATCTGAAACGACCATCCCTTCTCGGGAACTAAAATTACTGGCAAGTTATCATCTCTTCTGCCATTAATTTGTGTGAGTCAGCCAGCTAAGATTTTTATTATCTATGGAAGGGTTTCAGCGGTACAAAGCAGTGGTGCAGTGTAACAATACAGCCCTATAAACTTACAGAGTAACTGACTTGCAAGTTTTCCGGACGAACAAAGAATGGTTTGCAAAGGATTATCCAAGAGGAGAATAAAATGACTTCCTTCTAATAAAAGCATTTTAATTTCTGTCTGGCAGGGTTTGAAATTCTGGAGGAGCTGCCAACACCCAAGTTTTGCTTTGGAGGAAGAATTGGAAACAGTGTAACAGCATTGGTTTTCCAAAGGAAAAAAGCGGGGCCATCCATCTTGGACAAATTAGATTAGTTGAGAAAAGTCTGAACTTTAAACCTGACAGAAAACCTCAGACACGTGTGTAAATAAATGCTCTTTGAGTACACAGTAAAATACTCTCTATGGAACTCTAAGGGACTATAAAACATTGCCCTAGAAACATTTCAGCTTTGCATAACTTGCCTGTAAATTTTGTCCTTGCTACAACCTCACTTGCTTTAGGGAAACTGCAAGTTTGTATGTGAGAGAGAAATAAGGCATTCTAAATACAAAGACCATTATAACTGAATGATATTTGTGTTTGGAACATAAAGATTATCTGGTATTTAATTTCTGTATTGGTAATCAGTGAGCAATAGAGGTAAAGGTATTCTGCAAAGCAAAAATCTCATTCCTCTTGTGCGGTGTAAGAGGGAACAAGCTTTTGCAATGTAAATGCTGGATCTTATTTTTTTCTTAGGTGAACGTGAATGTTGCTGTTAAGGAGGGAAATGGATATAAAACCCGTAGCACTTGCAAAAAAGGACTAGTTAGTGCTTTAAATTCCGGCTTTCAGAGGTTCTCAGGCTCAGCGTAGTTCTGTCTCCACTCCAATAGCTCAACTCTTTTCCCACAGAGGGAGGCTATTGATTGTTTTTAAAATCTCACTTGCCTGACTGTGTGCATGCTTCGTCAGTTATTTCCACTGATCCCATGAATATATAAAGGCGTGATGTTACAATCTCACTAGCGTGCGACATATCCCTCTCTCGTTATTAATTCGCTGTAAAGTAATGTCTTAAGAGCCACCAATGTCTGTATGTGTTCCAGTGAATTTCTCAGGACAGATTTTAGCTGCATAAATGCAGAAGAATTCAAAGCATAACTATCCACTCTTTTTTTTTTTTTTTTTAAACTTGCTTGTGTGATCCTTTTTCTTAATTTCTTTGCCTTTATTCCCTCTGGTTTATGTTTTCAGAATACTACTATTGCTTGAAAAGTAGGAAAATGAGATTTCTTCATGCCTTGACAAACACAGGCATTGCAGGTGACAATAAACTTGTTCTTTCAAACATCGAGGGGGCCCTATTAGGCAATCAGGTTTTGTTTCATAGGCCAAGGTCATGTTTGCTTATCAGAGAATTGCTTCTCCTAGCTTCCAGACTTCTCCTAGTTCCCAGGATTCAGGAGATTGTTAAGGGTCAGGAAATACTTCTAGTCCTTTCCTAGGATAGGAAATAATGCCTTATTTGCACAGTGGTGAGTCCTCCCTCTGCGATCCATCTTGGTGATATCTTCAAGGTAGGAATCCTAAATTCTACATCTTTTTGCATATTTTGGAATATACTGGTCCCATTGGAAGAGTGGTCTGTCAGCAGTGGTGAGAAGGTTTAGTCCCAGTGAATAGCTCTTTGCGTATTTGGTCAGGCTTGGGTTCTTAAGTGCCAAAACCACAGTCTTGTTATCATCTGGGTAACTGTTGTACGATGCACTGCATCTGCCCAGCAGGCTTCCAGCAACCAACAGGAGTGCTGTGAAACGTAAGTGGTAATTCAGACAGAGGATTTTTTTGATGGAGTAGTACAAAGGATTCGAAGTACACTACTGATAACAACCTCAATGAAAAGACTGTGACATTTTTGTAGCCGATTTGGCATCAGGTAGAGTTAATACAAGCAAATTTTAATTGGCAAGTACTCTGGCAGGATGTGTTTAGGGCATCTGTTTTATTCCCATCTGTATTTTTTGCTAACGAAGGCATGATATGTAGTTAATCATGGGATGAAAATAAATTCATGGCTGTCACGGATTTTCTTTTAATCAATTAGGAGGAATTTAACTATAGAGTCACACTCCATAAAATATGTAAGGTTCAGGGCAAGTTTTGTTTCTCCTCTTCACAGGATTGATTACTACTAGATTTTGTTCTCTAGGTAATATTTTTATATCATTTGTAAAGCTAAACATAAACTTCTGAAAACGGTTACACAGAAATTTTAGCATCAGAAATCACAGAAGTGTGTCATGCAAGTTGTATGATCAACCAATTGCACTTAGTATTTTTAGCAAGGCGTTTGGGAGCAGTGATAGTAATTCACTACGTTCTCTTGCTATCCTGTTGCTGTTTTTCAAACGTTCTGGACAACTATTGTATTTCTTTTCATAATAATTTTCTCCCATATGAATAAATTTTCTACCAGGGAGGCTTCTTAGTGTTGGGGAGAGGCTGAGAACCAGTCTCCTCTTCCAGCCTACCTCATTATTTGCCCAGGGTCATGGATTATTGAGGGCTTCCACTTGGAGCATTTCCCTACCACTTCTGGGCTATATATAGCTCCATAGGCAGCATGCGCTTCCTCTGCTTTACCTTTGGCTTTATGAGATCCAGTCATAAGGTGGAGATACGCAAGCTAACGTCGCCACTAAAATGTCATCCTGCTGCCCGAAGGTGTCACGAGCCTATTGTTGGGAGCCTTAAATGCTGCTTGTCTGAAGGAGTTTGGGACAGGAATGTGTTTTTCCCATGGACAAGGGTCTGTCCTTTGTACATAGGCAGTCATCTTCACATCTCTGTGTAGTTCTGGGTCAGAATTCATGTGCCTATCTGCTTCTCAGCTCTATATAAAAGTTTTGTAGTAACACGCTCAAGAAAGCTGAAAAAAGGAGGCTGCAGATAGGTGTCTTTACAGAGAGGCAGGGTTGGGAGTGGAAAAATGGAGTGACCTTCACAAGTGGAAAGGTTCTGATTCCTGAATTTGTAGCGGGCTCTCTTTAGTCTCAAACGAGCACACAAGCTGTTGCTTGAACTGAATTTCTGCATCTGATCTGTACTTTGCATATTCTTCGACAGGCCCAAGCACTTTCAACTATCACTGGGGAGTAGAAAAATGCTTGTAAAACGTGTTTTAGGAGATCTATTTCATGGCAATAATTAACCAAAGGCTTACTATTTGAAATCTGCTCTGTTGGAAACCTGGCATTTTTTGAATAATGGAGTCTAGGTAGCAGCTCTAATACTGACTCGAGCAATGGCTTTTTACTGACTAGTAGGATTTGGAAATGACATCTCAAAGAATGTCCTTGATTTGGGGCAGTTCATCTTGCTAGACAGTTCTTCATGAAGGTATGACCTCTAAATGTTGATGCTGTTCAGTGAAAAACCTCTTAAAGAGGCAGAGGAATAAGCAGTGAGTTCGGAGGAGCGACTCTTTGCTTGCAGTTTGGGGAGTGCGTCATGGTTGTTCATGAAGGCTGGTATTGTCATGACTACACAGTTGTCTGGCTCTTGGTTTCAGCTGCAACACCAGACTACAGAAGAATAAATGCAGCATTTGAAATACATTCTACTCCTATTGTTTTGCTATCCGAAGAGTGTGTACGGGATTACACTGTCAAATATGAGGTTTGTGGGTAGTAAAACTAACACCTTCCATGGATCTCAACAGCAGTTGAGCCCACAGGCTTTTCCTGCAGTACCAGGTTTAGGCTGGATGATGCTGCAGAGCTGGCATATCTTTCTGGATCTGGGTCTAGTTTTGCATAAAACGTAGGCAGAACAGGAAGGGTTTATGTTCCCTTGTTGATGCACAACACGCCGAAGGATGAAATTCTCTTGGCGCCAGTGGGCTTTGCACCTGGTGTCATGAGCCAGATGCCAAACTCAATGAGATGCCTGGAAAGACTGGAGAGGGAAGGGAGGTGTTAGCCAGTGTCCTCCAGAGGGATCCAGGGCCTTGAAATGAAGTCTTTCCCTTTCTTCCCAAGCAAATAAACCTTAAGCTGGGATGCAAGCTAGATCCCATCTTTTCTCTTGGGTGTTTTCAGTGGCAGTGTGTTCATGTATCACTGGAGTCGCACTACTTGGAACTGGTAGTTGTGAGCTGGGTTGAGCAGATCACGGCAGCCTCTCTCTCTGTACTGACCTTCTCTTCCAGGAAGATGGAGGATGGCTTTTAGCACGTAAGCCTTAACAAGCAGCACCTCCACCAACATCTGGGTTTGGTGCAGCTCGGACATCCAATACCTGACTCCTGATACCTGCTGTTGCCAAGCAGACTGCATTTAGGGATTCTCTTGAGGCATTTACTGGGAGAGGCCTTAGGCATTTGTTGTGGGGCTCATACTACTGAAAGAGCTTGGAGCATTTTACCCTGGATTCTTATGGGGTGAATCAGGGAAGTGAACTGTCAGGATGAAATATCTGAAAGAGGAGACCAAGTGAAATTAATGAAATAAGTATTGATTTGAGATGTCAGATCTACGGGAGTTTCTACGCGAGACTCTTCTAGAGTGTAGGATAAATAGCTTCTCAAGACAAAAAGCCTTTGCCCTTTCAGCATCACAGTGCTTTCCTGAAGTAAATACTTCTATAATCTTGTTTATATAAATTAAAAAGTGAGAAATACCAGACATGAAAATCATGGCACAACTGAGTGAACACAGAAAATGCAGAGAAAAGGATAATATTCCCTTACTCCTCGACTTCCCTCTTGGTGACCAGCTTGTTATTTATACGAAAGTATGTTAATTTAACTGTCCTTAAGGAGCATAAATAGTCAACTACATTGTTGTCTGTAGGCTGGTTTGTGAATGTTAATTTTTTTGGAAGGCTTAGAAGATATGGAGTTAATATTCTGTTCTTGAACTTCAGTATAATTCTGTGGTCCAAAATGAAGAGTTTCTGGGAGCTACAATTTTTTGAAGAGCTGTTGGGTTCTATCAGAAACACTAACAGAATTATGGCAGCTGCTCTTCCAGACAGGGCCAGCAATGATGAAGCATGAAGGCTTTCTATCCTGTCAGCAGAAGATTTCTTCAAATAATTACCAAGAGCATCAGGTTGAAATAACTGTTTGCATTATGGGTTCACCCTCTTGATTTCAAAACCAATGTTGCAGCACCATTTCTGAAAACCAGGACCTGCCAGCTGCCCCGATTGTATAATGGCATTTGGGGTATTTGACACCTACACTGACAGGAGACTCTCAACTTTTTTTGCTTTCTATTTTTCAAAACAATTTTTAAAAGTCTGCTGTGAGCAGGCTCCCCCACACCTTCTGTGTAACAATAAGGTGTTTCAAAGACTGACCAGAGGATACCAATACGGAAGCTGTGCCTACGGTACAGGATTTGCTGTACAGAACCAGAGTGCTTTCAGAGGTTGGGCTGGTGTCTTCAGAGGGTTTGCATTGTCCTTGTCTTTAAGCAATGAAAAAGATTCTTGTCTGAGGGAGCATGTCCGTGGCTAGAAATGGAGGTATTCTCTCATATGATTTGCATCCAAATTATTTCAGTTCTGCACAGGTTTCTGGTGCAGGCCGTGACGTCTGTGGGGCCGAAGGGTCAAAGGCCTGAATGGGCAAATGAGGGGATGAACCGAAACCACTCACTTAGAAGAACTGGGCTTTGTGTCCAGGTGTGCAAGGTGAAGCCACGTGTGCAAGCTAGATAGGTAACTGAAGCCACGAAGCGGGGCTGACACTGATCTTGGCAGCTGCTTTGGAGTTATTTTTACGTAAGGATGAGTTCTTGAATAGCTTTTCTGGTACATTAAGCACAGCAAGCTTTTCTTCATCGCTGACACTGGCTTCCATGTATTTCCACGTTCCAGGAATGCACTGGCAGCACTGTAGCCATTGTAAGGAAAATCTGTGTATATATACTCTGCTATGTCCGTTCTACTGTGTTCCAGGGTGCCTGGTAAAAGACTGCCAAAATTTATGTTATTTCATACCAGACAAAATCTTTAAGTATGGTATTTAGCGACATACAGCAAAATTTTCAGTGTTTTGGCATGCAGATTGCTTTCCTAATCTTGGCATGCCGAAAGGTAAAGAACACGACTTGCTACAACAGTAACTGCTTTATTTTATAGGCCCTCTAAGCATTTTAACATATCGAATCGTCTCCTGTAAAATATGTAGAGAGCACGTAGAAAATAAACGGGCCAGGCCTTTGCATTGCCGTAAGGAAAGCTGCCTTTGCATTCCCATTGCCCGCTGTCTTTTCTGGGGTGAGAGGAGAGGAAGGCTGCGCTGCGCAGCGTTACCAACCCCTTGGCGGAATGGGTGGTGCGGACGCCTGTGGAGGGGACGGCTCTATCGCGTGCCTTGGCTGGAAGTATGTTGGGCATGACCTAACCCTTGTGGGTGGCAGCTAAATTGAGGAACAATTAATGGGTTCCTAGGGCTCTCCCTGAAAGGGGATGAGGTGTTACAGCCTCAAGACAAAGGAGGAAAAGGAACGCTGGCTTGTTTTATTTGACGTAAATAAGGGAAAAGCCAACCTGTGGCTTAATTTCCATTTGTTAGCTAACAGTATAGCTTGAAATGAGCCCATTTCTAGGTTACTGGAAATTAAATGGAGTGCTCTCAGGCAAACAAATGATGTAGCCACAAGGTAGCGTATAAATTCAGGATAATCGCAAGTGCATAAGCCCGTGCTGGAGAGCCAGAGCTAATAAACACTAGTGAGGGAGAAGAAATGAACCTCAGCACAGTCACTCCAGCAGCCAAGTGTTCGTGGACAGCGTCACATGTCGAGCAGAGGTGGGAAGAATGTGCATTTATCGCGTAATTTGAAATGTGGATAGGGTCGTGAACTGGAACCTCTCGTTAGCAGCACAGAGACGTGCATGCATGGTGTGATAAGCCTGCACCCAGCCTGAAACACCGACCAAGAAAAGGCAGGCTGAAGGTTTGTCAGTCCGATTTTCTCTAATGCTTCCCGTGAAAACCGAGTTGGTGTTTCAAGCAGAAGGATCTAGGCTCTTTCGCCCCAATTTGCAGTAGTAATTAGCCTCACTGGCTGCTGCCCTACCCCAGGGCACCCCAACTCCATGGGTGCTGCATTTCTGCTTATCCAACGTAGCGCGCTGCTCTTGGGCATGTCCACAGCTGCCTCGGTTTTTGTGAATGATGGACAACTAACTCTTGGCTTATCTTAAGCCGATCCAGACGCAAACATGGCTGACAAAGTGATTAGCGCATTCAAGTGAGCAGAGGGTTCACATATGTATTTCACGGTCTATTTATTTTATCTGTCAACTGTTTCCATTGCACCTAGTCTGGGGCAGCCCGGAGCTCAGCAGTCGTGCCCTCTGCCAAGGCGGAGAGGGAGGCAGCAAGCACGGCGGGGAGCCGAAACACAAAGCTCTTACATGTGTGCAGCAAATAACCTGTGAAATAAAAGAAGGATTTTTAGGTTTGGTGCAAATCCCGTCGTATGCCAAATGTAGTAAGTACTACACTCCTCATTACAACCCTCTCTGCACAGCAACGCTTCACTTGCTTAGGGTATCAGGTCTCCTTGATTCCGATACTCTCTGATCTAGAACACCCCGATTGTATTGCAGAGATGTGCTTGTTCCCTGGCTGTGAAATATTTGTTAAAAATACTTCTGCTCGCTGTTATTTAGATTCTGTGAATATCCAGATTTCCCCTGAAACTGGAGTGTGGCTTCTGAAACTGGTCTCCATTTTGTGCTGCTGGAGACCTTTTGTGGTGCCAAGATGTCCCTGTGAGTATGCGGTACCCGGCACAGCGGGGTGGCTGGGACGTCAGCCTGCGACTGGGACGCTACGACCCTCTGCTTTGCCTTGGGCGAGTCCCTTACCTGCGTTCCTTGCCTGGCCGGAGAGGCAGAAGGATAAAACCATAAATAAGCGGGAACGCTCAGGTGCTCAGGACAGCACAGAGTTGTAGGTCATCATGAAAAGGACACTTCTGAAATTATTAGCAACCACGGTGCGTATGACTCACGTAACAACAAACTGGGGGAGATGGTGAAGCATTAGGAAGGCAGATTGTAACGGAGCAGCCAGATCCTGTGCGCTGGATGTGAAGGAAATTGTGTCTATCCACAGGGCTTAGCACTGTTACATCTAAATGTTTTAGTGACTTGGACCCCAGCGTGATTTCAGAAGGATCATGGGGATCGTTAGCTTTTTTCCTGCCCACAGAGTTTCAGTCTCTGCAAGGAAGGCTCCCAGTCAGTGGGTAGCAAAGGCGCTGACATCCGAGACAAAAACACCAATTAAATCAGTTCAGAATTTAACAGAATGAATTTTCTGTCCACGATGACTAAACTCATGCCCAGCTCTTTAAAGCTTGAAAGTGATTTCCATCTGACAAAGGTCTTCTGTCCTTCTGTCCCTTCTGACAAAGGTCTTCTGCACTGTCGCCAGAGCAGGGGCCTATGGCCAGCCTTTACATTTAAACAACATTACTGGATTTATCTGTGGAAAACAGGTTTATTCTTTGGTAACAGGCTTTCATGCGCACCGGTAATGCTCCACAGCCAACTCATCGGTCGGAAAGCGCAGAGGATGAGAGGTAAAGAATGCTGGGTTTGGACCGAGCTGCAGAAGCAGACAGAAAGCAACCTTCCACTTGGTTCTTGGAGCCCAAGGCTGCGCTGCGCAAGGCTGCCACGGGAATGGATTCAATTACGCTGCAAGCTTTATTACTGAAATATTCAGCTGGGAAACCATAAGAAAACATTTTCAAACTTGATTCCCAAAGTTCTGGAAAAGGAGTTTGCAAGTTTTTTTTATTGCTACCAGTCTCAACACACGATAAGAAAAGCAAATACTGAGTGGGATGGAGGAGCTTGATGCAAAAGCCCTTCTTCCTGTCTGTAGCCCACTCACACCGGCCGCTCCTGCCTAATTTTATACGGGCCGAGTACGGAGCTGCTTCTGTTGAGATCAGTTCTCGCTGTTCTAGTGGGAGCTGCTCCCTTGTTAAAATTTCCTCCCGCTACTTCTTCCTTACCTCCTTTCTTCTTTATTACATTACATACCAACTGATAGTCTTCCTCGACGTTTATTGGGCACCTCGGGCGCGCAGCAGCGGGGCAGGACGCCCGAAGCGCCGCCGAGTTACCCAGCTGAAGCCTCCCTTTCTGTCCAGGGCGCACACGCCCTTGCACGTCCCCGCTTGCCATCCCGGCCGTCCGGATGAAACGTAGGCACCGAAGCCCCGGATTCATTCCTGGTGACAGCTGCGCTGCCTGCTTGCGTGTGTTCGAGATCAACGTTTAGGCCCTGGTTTGTAATGAGTTCTAAACCTTCCTTTTAGCTGTTGTGTAGTTTGCTTGCTCGCTAACTACGCTCGCTCTGGGAAGACGCCGACGTGCCGCGCGCGGTTCGGCTCGGGTGGATGGAAGATGTTGTTGCTGGAGCTTCCGAAGGCCGCGTCCCGAGTGGAGCCAAGCAGGCGCGTCCCTGGACGCTGCGGGTGACCCACGGCCACCTTCCGCCTGGCAGCGTTTCGCTGGGGCTTGCGTTTCATCAAATGCCTGTTCCCAAAAGAAAGAGCGGGGGAGCGGGATATTTTTGCGGGACCCCGCGGTGGCGGGTGGCGTGGGTAGCTGCGTTTCAGGGGTGGTTCTGGCTGGGGGAGCCACCAGGAGTCACCCTCGCCCTCCCAACGCGCCGGGCCGGGCTGCGGGGCCGCCCGTGCCGAGCCGCGAGCGGCGCGGGG